>CAUYTI010088386.1:0-25075 GCA_963575145.1 Galago senegalensis | reverse complement strand
AGATTTGTTTGGGATCACTCTGCCATCAGCTCTGCTCAGTGCCAGGACTCACTCTTGACACTGGGACCGGGGAACAGGGAACATCCAAACAAATCTCACATTCCTAGTTTTTTTTTTTTATATACTTGTTTGGGATTCACTGAAGGTACGAAGAATTAGGTTACACTGATTGTATTTGTTAGATAAAGTCCCTCTTACTCTCTTAGAACTGAGTTCTGACCCCAAGAGGTGTGCCATACACTGTGATCCCCTCATTCACTCTCTCCTTCCCTCTCCCATTCCCTCATTTCCCCTACCTCCCACCTTGTATTAGCTCATCCACTGCCTTCATATTAGAACTGAGTACATTATGCTTGCTTCTCCATTCTCCTGTACTTTACTAAGACGAATGTGTTCCACCTCCATTTGGATTAATATAAAAAATGTAAAGTCTCCATCTTTTTTAATGGCTGAATAGCATTCCATGGTATACTCGTTCCACAGCTTGTTAATCCATTCCTGGGTTGGTGGGCATTTAGGCTGTTTCTGCCTTTTTGGCGATTGTAAATTGAGCTGTGATAAACAGTCTAGTGTAAATATCCTTATGATAAAAGGATTTTTTTTTTCCTTTCGGGTAGATAGAGGCCTAGTAATGGGATTTCAGGATCAAATTAACATTCCTGGTTGTGTTGATAATTAGAATTACATTGAATTGTTACATAGAATATTGTTGTCATTCTTTTCTCTTTGTGCAGTCTTCTTACTTGCTTCTCTTTTTGGCAATTTCCTCTCTGGGGGAAATTAAATTACTAAAAATTTATAGTACATAGGAATTTAATTTTGTATATAATATACATATGTGTATGTATATATATATATGGGGGTGTATGTGTGTATATAGATATATTTATATATTTCCTGGAAGCAAGAATAAATAAAGGAGGCAGGGACACAGTATCTGCTTTTTAGTTCTATGTTCGGAAGTCAATACATAAATCATTATACCATAAGAGAATATAACATAATATTGATATAAAAGTGGCAATTACTTGTTATTGAACAGGAATATTTAATGACTGATAAAAAATAAAACAAAACAAAAACCGAAAACAAACGAAAAAATACTCTCTCTAACCAGACAACTAATGGTGTTTAGCTAGTAAGTTAAAAGCTTAAAAGGGACATGATTGAAGGCTAAATGATTAAAAAGTGAAGGAAGAGTTAAAATGCTCTTATTCTACAAATGATGGTATATGGATGCTAGAAAAAAATCCATAACCATTATTTTAAAAGAGGCGTAATTTGAGAAAAAAGGAAACCTGCTTTGCTTTTTGTGTGGTCTGTGAAACTTTTATGCCAATATATGGTAAAATAAGACACGTAATTGGGTCCAAAAAATTTGAACAAGTTGATTATTAATATATTTTTATTATTTCTAAGGAAAATTAAAAAAAGGAAAATAGACATTTGTGAGATTGGAACTGATTTGAGGTTTAAAACAATGCTTTTTGCTTTGGGTGCTTATACAATCATCTTCCCTTTCCTAAACGTGTACATCCATTGGTGTTACTGCATACAGATTGTCAGGTCTGTTGTAATACCAATAAAAAAGATTCACTCTCATGGCGAGGTGGGAATTATGCTCAGCTTAAAGGCTATATTTTAATTATGTCAGAGATATGGGAAGAAAATCTGAAGTTAATATTACTATTTGTTCATTTCCTGCCATCTGTGGTCACCTTACATGGTATAGGCCCATATATGATATAATCATATCCTATCATATGATCATATCCTAATCATATCCTAATTATATGATATAATCCTATCATTATACTATTTTATTCTCTGTATCTCTAAATTTATCCCTCTTGTGCTTTTCATCTCCCTTCCCATCATTGCCTAGAACCATATTTTCTCATTAAATAAAAGATAGCTCAATCTCTTGCCACCATTTGGAGTATTCTGTTCATGTTTCCATTCTCTACGAATCGTGTCTCAGTGGTGGTTGGTAGTGGGTGTTTATTCATCTTGTCCTTAACTACTATGTCCACAGAGAAACTCTTTCCTGACATGTAAATATTCCTTTTTTTTTTTTTGAAGTGCATACTTTCTGGCTATTCTATTCCTTATCCTAAAAGCATACTTCAGTGATTATTAGAGGTTAGACAACTGTAAGATGAGAACTTGCCTTTAGTTTAAGGTTGCTTTTAATTTGATCTGTCACCAAACCTGCCAAACAGAGTGCACAGGATACATGCTAGACTGGGGATAAAACTGAGTAGATGTGGGTCCCCAGTGCCTCTGTTGCCCTTATCCGGGTACCCACAGTTCAGTGGGCAACATGAGAAACAGGGAACGAATGACACACCAGACACAGAGTTCCCAGAATTTTAGTTTCTTTGCTTGATATGTGAACGTATAGGAGAGCAGACACGTAAGAACACTGGTGTCCGCCACATCATTTTATGAAGGGTTTTGTGATATGCTGCTGTCATGTACCAGTGCATTCCTTTTTTTCTTTTCTTCACCCATTTTGGTGCCAACCTACAGTAGAACTCCTCATGGACTACCCCAGTTCCTCTTTGCTGCCATAATTTATTAGCCTCCTCATCACTTCTCGGTGTCTTTCAGTGATTGTGAAATTCAGTGCACATTACATGATATCTTTTGTGTCCTTTATAAACTTCCCTTTCCATTCTGCTCACACTTTGATTAACCACCTCAATCCCTAACCCACATCCCTCTCATTTACTTTGATGTGATAAGCTTGCCCAAAGACTAAGACTTTTCTTTCAAGTTTAGCCATTAGGTGAATGACTTCTATGCTCTATTACCCCATCCACCATCTAGTCTCAGAAGTTTTTCATTCACTCACCTTGGGTAATCTTTGCCCTGCTTTTCCCTGGCAACCTTCTTACATTGGACAGTTGGTGTGGTATTGTGGATAGAGTATATGCTTTGGAATTCTGTAGGCCAGAGTTTATATCCTAGCTATACTTTTGACTTGGCTGTTAAACATTGAGTAATCTTACTCATCCTTATTTTTCTAACCCATAAAAGTAATTAATCAGATAATTAAACGAGGTGACATATGTAAAATGTCAAGCTTAGTGCCTACAGATGCTCAAAAATGCAAGTTTCACCTCCTCTCAGATGTTAGGTCTTTTCCATGTGTAGAATTTTCAGTCTCTGAAATCTTAAGCTCCAGTCCATTGCTGCTTATTCTTTGTGTTTACCTGCTGTATTTATTCTTTAAATTCATTTAAAGTTTTAATCTCCTGATTATTTGATTTCCCCCCTCAAAATCTCTTAATCCACTCTCCTCCTCACATTTTTCTCTACGTGGCATACTCCTCATGGGTGAATTCTCCCTAGGGAGGCAGCTCCCTCCATTCCTTTGCTCCTTCTTATTATAATTTTTCACTACTGACTTTGTAAAACTTCAACTTTGAATTCATCTAATCCTTTACCTCCTGTAAAGGTACCTTTGATACCTCTACAAATCAGTGTTTGATAGCCTAAGCTAGATCATATTGCCTGATATAATTTATGTGCCTTCTAGAAACTTCCCTTTCCATTCTTCTCAAACCTTCATTAGCCACCTCAATCCCTAACCCACATCCCTTTCATTTACTTTGACCTGATAATTGTGCCTAAAATATTAGAGAAAAAGACTGTCAGTTATGAACTCCTTTAACTCCTGTACATCTGCATATACATTTAAAATCCATTATTAATTCTTCCTGTTTCATCTTAGTGGAAACAGGATCTTCATTTATATGGGCTTGTATATTTTTTCCAGCAAAGATCACTTCCTATGCTGTTTCTTGATATCTAGACATATATAACCTACTGACTCTTGGACTTCTGTTCCTTAAACTCAAAGATGCCTTGATGTGCCTTGAACTAAGCAGATGCTCTCCATAACTGTCACCTCAATCTTAATCTTGTTCTTACATTTGTCATCTCATTTAATGATTTGTGATCTCCTTAGCAAGCTGGAAACCTAAAAGCAATGTTAGATTTCTATATTTTTCTTTCTTTCTTTTTTTTTTTTTTTGGCCAGGGCCAGATTTGAACCCACCACCTCCGGTATAGGGGGCTGATGTCCTACTCCTTGAGCCACCCTCCTATCTTTTTCTTGCTTTATCCTCTTCTCTCCGTTACATTGCTGATATGGTAGATCCAATTTTAATCACGTCTTGGGCAGATTACTACAAATAGCAGCCTGTTTTCTATTTCTAGTCTCAATTGCTTCCAATCATCAGTGTCCTCCACAATTTCTATTCTTCCAGAAATGGAAATGTGACCGCAATACACACCACTTAAAATGTTTTTGTCTTTCCCCATTGCCTTGAAGATAACGTGAAATTCTGTCTCACGGTATAAGGCCCTCTGTGATCTGGCCTGTCCCTCTTCAACTACATCTTATCTTATTTCTTCTCACTTAACCTAGGTTCCAGCCCAGGTTCATAGTTTCTGTGAATGTAATGCTGTTGTGCATGCCTCTAGGAAGTATATATGTTTCCTCTGTTCAGAACTCCCTAGGCTTTTAAAAAAGTTATTGAAATAGCTTTAGAGAGTATATGCAGGTTTGTTATGGATGAATTGCATAGTGGAAAAGTCTAGGCTTTTAATAATCCCATCACCTGAATAGTGGACACTGTGCCCAGTAGGGAATTTTTCATAACACACCTTTCTTCCTGTCTTCCCCTTCTGCGTCTCCAGTGTTCATTAAGTCAGTCTGTATGGCCATGCCTACACATTGCTTAGCTCTTACGTATAAGTGAGAAAATGTAGTACTTGGTTCTTTGTTCTTGGGTTACTTCACTTTGAATAATGGCCTCCAGTTCTATCCAAGTTTCTACAAAAGACATTAATTCATTCTTTTTGATGGTCTGTGTAGTAGAAGCAAAGCAAGTGGTACATATGGTCAGACAGAGTGACTTAATTGGAGACTCATGGAGGAGTTTGGAGGGGGCTGTGGGATGAAAAATTACCTATTGGAAACTATGTCCACTATTCAGATGATGAGATATCAAAAGCCTAGACTTCTTCACTATGCAATTAATCCAAGCAACAAAACACTGTGTCTACTCCCTAAATCTATTTAAATATAAGAAAACTAAGAATTAAAATAATTATTGATTAAAATTTTATATTTTGAATAATAATAATGGCTGTTGCTTAAATGGTTACTTGTGGGAGGTAGTATTAAATGGTTTTGCATGTATTACCTTATTTAATCACTAAAACAATACATGAAGTACGTATTATTATTATCTCTGTTATTGAAGTGAGGAGATAGAGGCGTATAGAGGATAAATTAGTTGAGTTGTATAACACACATACATGCTTAGGGTACCATGGCTATAAAAGAAAGGCGCCTAATTCAACCCCTTTGGCTCAGTAAAGCCTTCCCAGAACATTCAAGACAAGGGAAAGAGTATAACAAGGAGGCCAAGGAGAGCATAGTGTGCTCCGAGTCTGTGTTAGTAAGGGTGAAGTAGGGTAGGAGAAGAGAAGGAAATGATGCCAGGAATCTTGAAAGCGTGAGCAAGAGAAGGTAAAAAACTGAGCCAAATTTCCTTAATTTTTCAAGTTGGTTGCTCCAGATTCTGTCTGCCCTATTTTTATCTTTCCTCTCCCTTTTATTCATTTCCCTCCCTTGTTGAGACTTGTCCAAAAATACCAGGCATTAATGCAGTTCAAGTAGGGAGAAAGGGCTGTACAATGCCTCTAATACCGTCAGCGCTTTAATGTGTATGCAGTACAGTTGTGGAACACCATCTGCCAGGTCCTCATCTTCTCCTGCGGGACAGGTCCCTGGACAGGACTCACTGATACTCCAAGCTCAGATTACAAGATTATATTCCTTCTTAGTTCCCATTTCCATGGTCAACATAATCATTATGCTAAAATGGATTAGTTCAGAAAAGCTTCCAACATAAGCCACGTAATCTATTGAAACTCACAGCTTTAGCAAACTCTTAGGCTCTTGCATTGAGTACGTGTCTTCAGCCTCATCACTCTCATCTGTCATGGATCCAGTGCAGAAGGCTTTGTCTAATTCTATATCTTGGGAATTATGATCTGGAATTTCACTCCTTCTTTCTTAGGGTGACTCTCTATGTGAATCTATTACCTCTCCAAAGACAAGCTTTATCTATATGGTGTTAGGGACAAAAACCTTTGGAGTCAACAAAAAGTTATGAATTAGTCTTACCTTACTTCCTGTATAGTGGATGCCTTTTCCCCGACCACCCCATCTGTGGTTCAGGATCACAAAGGACCTCAGAACCCCAGCTAAGGAGCTTGGATCTCATCTAATTGCTGGGGAAGAACCACTGAGGGCTTAAGATTCGTTGATATTCTGGTCAGTTTTAGAAAGATGGCACACTCAGGGGTGGAAGGAGAATTGTAGAGGGAAACACAGAGCCAGAAACAACCGCAGGAGGCTGTTGCCATCCTTCAGGGAGAGGCAGTGGGTGCTTGGACAATGAGGAGCTTAGAAAGGGGCTATATTTCAAAGATAGTATCCTTTATTGCACCCATTTCCTGTTCTTTGCAAGAAATTCTCTCTGATTTTATATATCAGAAAACTTCTAAGTGTGTTTGTGTATGAATCCTAGATGACACTTATGGTCAATATTCATTTTTCGGAATGAGCAAACAACAAGCCATAATCATCCCTTGCAGATGGTTCTTTAACTGGCACAGTAAATTTTAGGCATATATGACGTGAGCACAGAGATGAGTGATGGACAGGGAGCTGGGAATACTTGCTAACTGTGCGAATGGAACAGGGGCTCAACCTGTTTTCTACTCTTCTAACATTGTAAGATTTCATTTACTGCTTTCCTTTTTACTGTGTTTCCAAGGGGTGGTAAGGAAGTTAATGGTGAAATTAAACCTTTAATATACAGTAAATTCCAAGTGCTCTCTTTGTTGTAAAATCCTGGTTTTGAAATGAATGTTTTCACATCTCTACAGTGCCGATAATTCATGGGTCATTATTAAGCACATTCAAAGCCCATAATTAATAAACACGTGAGGAAATCCTCTTCCATCCTGCATCTGATGTTTAATCGCAAGTTGTTATTTGATTTCATCCACAGCTTTTTGTGGGGTTAATAAGCTATGGGTCCAAGTTGTTGGTCATTTAAAAGAAAGTGACTGGAGACGATTAACAGCTACCTCATAAAGTAATTTCTGGATCTGGGGTACTTTTAAACTTAAATCAGAGGAAGAAGTAAATTTAAGAGCAGAGGGGTAACATTTGAAATGAAATGGTTAATGTTCCAAGGCAATTGGGATGGCAGACACATCTTGTTAGTTTCTTATTTAATGGAAATGGTTCCATTGAGAAAATATGAAAATTTTTATTATGATGTACTGTCACAAGCTCAGTACAGAGACAAGTGCTACGTGGAGATTAATATAGAATGTCACAGTTTCTTCCCTCAGGCGGGTGACAGTGCAAAGAAGATAGAGCACTTTTTATCAAAGAGTTTCAAACGAGTGAGCAGTTTAATTTTCATAGTTCTTTTTTTCCTTCATTTATATTTATAGTCTTTTATAATTGATATGGGCAGATGCATTTTTAAATTAACGTACATTTTTAATTTATACCTTTTTTATTATTTCATCATATTAATGCAATATTAAGTTAATTATATTAATTATTCACTTTTCTGTGTTCAGAAGGAAAAGAAAAACTTCTTTGAATACATGTGATCCTTTCATCAAGAAATGAGGGATGTATTTTCTTCTTACTTTTCACAAAACTCTTTAATATTTGTGGTGTTAAAGGCATTGTTCTCCCTGAAATAGGTGTTTACGAAAGAATACTTTATGTTCAGGGCACCTATTTATTTTTATGGTGGATACCTTTTCAGGTAAGCATTACATGGAGAATATTGATTTATACCTGCCTTGCTACTCACATCTTTGCCAAAGTAATACTGAAGAAGAAACTGGGAAAATTCAACTTTTCTTTATTTTAAAATGTTAAGGGAGTAAAGAGCGAAATGTTCCCATCTAAGCAGGTCTGTAGAATGCAGCCTGCGAGTGCTCATGATGGAGAAAGGTACAGATGCGCTGCTAGTTTTATTGACTTAGAGAACAGTTTTTTATGCTTATGTCTAAAAAAGAATCAGTTCATTTGAGAATAATTGTTTCCTGATTGGGAAAGGTAGAAATTAAGGGAATTACTTTTAAAGGTAGAAACAGTGGGGGGCTTTCTCCACAGGATTTGACTTTAGGAAAACCATGCTCCCTCTGAGTCATCTCTTTTTCTCATCCCACAGAAATATTAAGCACCCAGGAGTGTGCATGGTACGTTTTGAAAAATGAATGCTAAACAAAGTTTAGAACATACATCCTTTTCCACAAGGTCTGTAAGGATGATTCGTCCATTGTTCTCACGTCTGTGTAAGTGGTTTGTTTCCCATGTTGTGACTTTATGTCATGTAGGACCCTCACTGTTCAGGTATCTACATACAGCAAACGTGTGTGGTTGCCACGAGGTCAGAGTTGGTGCTGCAAACAACTCAGGAGGCTCTTTTAGCAGTGAAAATGAGAGATGGTGTTCACGTGGACTGACTGTTGCAAAATGATCGAAAAGCTGAGAAGAGTAATATTTAGGTAGTTTTATTCATCAGGGTTCTCCATAACCATTGTATGTGTGTGTGTTTATATATAAAGAGATTTAGTTTAAGAAATAGGCTCAGATAATTATGGAGGCTGGTGAGTCCCAAGATCTACAAGGTGAGTTGGCACGGAGGAGATCTAGGAAAACTCCTGGTTTAGTCCCACTCTGGGTCTGAAGGGCTGTGAGTCAGAAGACCAATGGAGTCGTTCCCAAGACTGCAGGCTTAAGATCTGGAAAGAACAAATTTGAATCCGAGGCAGAAAAAAACACCAGTGTCACAGTTAGAAGGCCATAAGTAGGAGGAAGTCTTTCTTATTTGAGAGAGAGTGAGAACTTTCAACTGATTAAATGAGTCCTACCCACCTTAGGAGGAACAATCTGCTTCAGTCTACACATTTAAATGTTAATCATTTAAGAAAAATTTTTTGTTATCAATATTATGGATACATAATAGATGTATAAATGTATGGGGTACATGCGATGTTCTGATAGAGACATACAGTGTGTAAGCCAAGTCAGGATAATTGGGATGTCCATCACCTTAAATATTTATTATTTTGTGTTAGTAATATTCCAATTACACTTTTTACATTATTTTTAGTACATGTAATAAACTATAACTGATAATAGTCACCTTGTTTTGCTATCAAATAGTAAATTTTATTCTATTTAATTGTATTTTGAAGACATTAACCATCCCCACCTTGCTCCCCAGTCTCTATTACACTCCTTCTGGCCTCTGGTAACCATCATTACACAGTGTTCTCTATGTCCTAGAGTTCAACTGATTTATTTACTTACTTATTTATTTATTTATTTATTTAGACAGAGCCTTGCTCTGTCACCCCGGGTAGAGCACGGTAGCTTCATAGCTCACAGCAACCTCAAACACCTGGGCTCAAGGGGTGCTCTTGTCTTAGTCTCCCAGCTCGTTTTTCTATTTTTAGTAGAGATGGGGGTCTTGCTCTTGTTCAGGCTGGTCTGGAACTCCTGAGCTCAAGCATTCCACTTGCCTCAGACTCTCAGAGTACCAGGATTATTCATGTGAGCCACTGCTCCTGGCCAAGTTCAATTACTTTAATTTTTAGCTTTCATATATGAGTAAGAATGGGTGAATTTGTCTCTCTATACCAGACTTATCCACTGACATGATTTCCTCCAGTTATATCTATGTTGTTGCAAATGACAGGATTTCATTCTTTTTCTGTAGCTTAATAATATTCCATTGTGTATACGTATGACTTTTTTTATTTGAGACAGAGTCTTACTTTGTCACTTTTGATAGAGTGCCGTGGCGTTTTAGCTCACAGCAACTTCAAACTCTTGGGCTCAAGCAATTCTCTTGTCTCAGCCTCCCTGGTAGTTGGACTACAGGCACCTGCCATAATGCCTGGCTATTTTTTAGAGATGGGGTCTCACAGTGGCTCAGGCTGGTCTCAAAACTGTGAGCTCAGGCAATCTACCTACCTCAGCCTCCCAGAGTTCTATGATTACAGCTACTTTTTTTTAATCCAATCATCTGGATATATAGGTTGATCCAAATCTTGGTTATTGTAAATAATTGCAATAAGACGGAAGTGCAGATATCCCTTTGATATACTGATTTCCTTTCTTTGGAGTATATACCTAGTGGTGGGATTGCTGGATCATATGGCAGTTTGCTTTTAGTTTTTTTTGAAGAATTTCCATATTGTTACCCATATTGTCTATAGTAATTTACATTCCCACCAACAGTGTATGAGGGTTCCCCTTTTTTCCCACATCCTAGCCAGCATTCATTATTAATTTTTGGATATAAAGCCACTTAACGAGAGTGAGCTGAATTTCAATGTTGAGCTCATCCAAAAACATCCTCAAACAAACAACCAGCATACAATTTAAGTGAGTGTCCAGTTGCCAGTCAGATTAACACATAAAATTTGCCATTACAAGGTTAAATGTGAATTTTACAAGACTTAAAAGTTTAATTAGGGCAGTGCCTATGGCTCAGCGGGTAGGATGCTGGCCCCATATACCGAGGGTGGTAGGTTAGAACCTGGCCCTGGACAGCTAAAACAGCAGTGGTGACTGCAACGAAAATAGTTGGGCATTGTGGCGGGCACCTGTAACCCCAGCTACTCTGGAGGCTGAGGCAAGATAACTGCTTAAGCCCAAGAGTTGGAGGTTGCTGTGAGCTGTGATGCCACAGTGCTCTACAGAGGGCAACAGAGTGAGACTCTGTCTCAAAAAAAAAAAAGTTTAATTACATATAGGAGATAATAAAGAAAAGGCATCAAAAATAACTCTCAAGTTTGAGTTTGAGCAACTGGCAAGCATGGTTTGCTGGGTTGAGGACACATGAGGAGAAACAGGGGCAATAGAGAAGTGAGGGAATAGATATGAAAGACTCAGCCCACATTTTTTGTAATGTACCTACATACATTTCAAAGTTTATATCACTATTTCAAGTTCTTCCCTCCTAAGTTGGAATAATATCTCTAAGTTAGAGAGTAGTGGAAATGTTTATTATTTATACATGCATAGATAATGTAAAAAAATGAGTATGGGTGAGATTAGGTCTTGGGGAGAGCAGAAAATGGAACTTGACTGAACTTGACCTGGATAGGGCTTTTGTACTCCCCACTTAGCGTTATTTTTAGCTATAGTCTCAATGTTGTAAGTCAGATGTTGGGGAGCAGTAGGACGTCTTACTGTTTTGTCAGGGATGCAGAGGATCAGACCATATCTCTGGCCGTAGAATTGGTGTTTTCCTGGAAGACCACTTTTTAAATTTTTTTGAGATAAAGTTTCATTATGTCACCCTCAGTAGAACACTGTGGCATCACAGCTCACAGCAACCTTCAACTCTTGGGCTTAAGGATTATCTTGCCTCAGTCTCCCAAGTAGCTGGGACTACAGGGGCCTGACACAATGCCTGGCTATTATTTTGGTTGCAGTTGTCATTGTTGTTTTAGCAGATGGGGGCCAGGCTTGAACATACTACATTCTACTCTTAGTCATTTTAATGTGAGGTCAGGGATCGAGAAGGAAATGAAGACTTACAACATGTAGCTTAGTCCCGGAATGATGGTGTTCATTTTATATAAGTGAAGATGGCTAGTGGGGCACAGGTCTGGTCTCTCTTTAGTCAAACAAAGCTTTAGAACCCCTTGAATTACTTTGTATTGAGTTATTATTTTCATTAACATCAAACACGTGTTACATAATAAGCGAATAAATATGCATAATATTTATAATGACTTAAAATCTAAATGCAAATATACACAGCACATCATAGAAGAAGAAAACAATTATCTACTTGCTCATAAAGCAAAGCAATAAATAGAAATGAATATTAGTGTTTGCTAACTTGAATGGGCAGGCCAACAACATATGCTGTAGTTGTATCCAGAGGACTCAGGAAATCCACTGGAAAATTCTACTCCAGAGACTTCTGCTCTATAATAGAAGAAAAAACCCAAACAAATTTGGAGTCCTCCAAAAGGTGTCTGATCAGCTTCCCAACTTGGCTGTCGTTACCAGCTTCCTCCATACCTTCCTAGACACCTGTCTAACTAAACCATCTGGCAGGGCCCAGAGTGTTTCATTGCTAACAATGTTTGACAAAGATGAATTTACCTCAGCACGTACAGAGCTTGCTGGAAGGCAATCGATCTCTTAACCACGCTTGGAAAGGACACTTTAGTTAGCGTGTATTTGTCTAGTGGCTGAGGTGCGCTGCACAAATGGCTGGTGTGAAGATCTTTGAAATAGAGCCTGAGTGGTCATTATAATCATTGTATTCCTGCAGATGGCTTTGCCTGTTTTTATTTGTCCATCTGCCATTATGGAGCAATGTCAGAGACTCTTCACTAGTTTAAACTGTCATGAAAACTCTCATAAAAGATACCTAATAAAATCAGTATTTCTTCTTTTCTTACACTCAAAAGCATTTTATTTTGTTAGCTGTGAAAGGAACTGTGTGATGTGATTTGTATACCGAAAAAAAATACATTATTCAGAGGTTAGGTTCCAAAATTAATAGAAAGGGACAAATTAAGAATAGTTAACATTACTCTTAAAAAAAGGTATATTGGAAATGAACATACTATATCTCATCAGTTCAAGAGCCACTTTCCTTAGCTGAGCATCCAAAGTAGTTGGCTTTCTTTCAGGGGTCATGATATATGAAAAAACACCTTTAAATACCATAACGACCCTCAAAAAGGCAGTTTGCCCAATATGCTGGGGCTCCTACAGAATCTTCTTTTTCTTGATTTATATAAGAGAGGTTGTGTAAGTTACATGCATTTATGACACAATTCTGCTGTAGATTCTGTTCTATCCAGTCCAATTTGGTTAATCTATGAATTTTCTTTTAAGTGCAGATATGGACATAGCCTGGAGAAAACTTATAGTCAAGCGAGAAATGTTTAACATTTATAGATGTAATTTTGAGAAAGGATATTAATTTACGTCAGGATACACTTTTAGGCTTTGGGACACTAAAAATATCTGTAAAAAGCATCAATTGCTAATGATTCTTTTTTTTTGGTAGTTTACTTTTTTTTATTAAATCATAGCTGTGTACATTAATGCAATCATGGGGTACAATGTGCTGGTTATGTACAATTTGAAATGTTTTCATCAAACTGGTTAACATAGCCTTCAGGCATTTTCTCAGTTACTGTGTTAAGACATTTCTATTCTACACCTAGTAATTTCACATGTATTCTTGTAAGATGTACTATAGGTGTGGTCCCACCAATTACTCTCCCTCCACCAATCCTCATTTTTTAAGAGACCCTGAGATGGTGGGGAATAAGGTATTTTTCCATAGCTCATTCTTACTAAACTAGAATAAGTATATTTTAGACAAATGACAGTCAGACTCAGGTCACCGAAATCAGCATTTTAATTTTATTCATTGTCACTGAGAAAATGCCATTTTCTTGAGCTTTATTAATGTCCTAGGACTTTCAACTGTGACTTTTAGTTTCCTTACATAATATAGAGTGTCTAGTGAAAAATCATATTAAATATTCACAAAATAAAATTAGTAATATTTATTTCTACTGTAGTCAGTCAAACAAATAGATGAAAGCAGCGATCAATAGTTTGTTCTGTAGCTCATAACTCAATTTGATTCCTCAGAAGCACTGCAGTTCAAGCAGAGCTCTGGTCATTGATTACAGATTCACCCTAGCTTAACTTGATAAATGATTTTGCCCAAGCCTTCTATCTGAGAGGCCTGTTTGGACCTTGTAGATATAAAATTATTACTGCTCCATTAGCCACTAATGTGAACATTATGTGGTGATCTTTGGTTTGCCTGTTACTATGTGTCACAATAACATTATCATGAAAGGCTATTGGCAAATCAGTTTATCTGACTTCGTGAAATTATGTGAATAACACATTTTGTATTTAACGTGATGCATGCTTAGTATGATATGAACAAATTTTTAACGAGTTATGAATGAATTATCTGAAGGTAAGAAAGATGAATTTGTGATAGGTTAATATACTGGTGAACATATTATAAAATACATTCTATTATTTTGGCAGCCTTTAGTATAAAACCTAGAACACTAGAGGGATTATTTCTCTAGAGAGTACAGATCTTCTTTTGACACAGGCAGTCAGTTTCTCATGAACCAGTTCTGATGATAGGCTATGCACCTACACAATTGGCCAGAAATGGGTTATTCTCTGTGTGAGAACTATAACCTAGAAATGGGCTTGTGCCTTATTTTTCCTACATGGGTCTTTTTGATGAATGGGGGAAGAGTGTTTACCTTGAATCTCCCACATTCATGTGTAGGCTACATGCACACAGTCATTGGAGGGGGGGAGAGGGAGAGAACGTGAAAGACTGGCTCCTATTAATCATGATTAAGTATGGAAGTGACAGCGTGAGCTGGAGCAATACCTCATATCTTTTCTATTTTGAAATATTGTACCTTTTATGATATCATTCCATATTTGTAGAGCAATTATTTTCAAACTTTGCCATGCATCAAAATCCCCTCTATATAGAAGCACAGATTTCTGGGCCCCACACTCCCGGTTTCTGACATAGTATGTCTGGGTTGGGGCCTGAGCATTCGGATTTCTGACAGGTTTGCAGGTGATGGATAGTCTGAAGCGTTCACCCCTTGAAAATCCACGGATATGGATAGTCATGGATATGGACATATGCTTTCTCAATTTTTGGATGTGAGTCTGAGGGTTAAATGTATGCACATGTGTGTAATTGGCAGCAGAGTTGATATTAGATTCTCATTTCTCTGTTCTTACCCTGGGGGCTGTATTTGGTACCCTTAGAATAGCCCATCTGTAATGTTGGAAACAGTCTGCTCTCAAACATTTAGCTGGAATACTGAGGGGGAAGGAAGGGATCTTTCTAATGAATGACCCGATCTGATGAATTGGAGATTACAAAACACGGAATTTTGGGTTTTCTTTCTAGCCATTAAAGATCTTTGTGATGTCTCTATGATAGTTTTAATTTTCAGAAGGAGACCATTTTATGAAAATTGACTTTGTCTTTTATAGCCGAGCATTTTGCAATGCTCAAGGTTGTTACCTCGAGGTGATTTTTATAGGGAAGGTTGTAAGTTTAGTAGTGGAGATGGTTCAGGAAAAGGTGTTTAGATTGCTGGTAGCATTTTGTTCTTGTTGTGAGTGATTTGGGGTAACAAGTTTACTGTTATCATAAAAAATACAATTAAATAATCATGTTAATAAACTGGAGTTGATACTATAATCATATTATACTGCAGTGGTGAATTGACTATGCTGTTTTTAAAGCTATCCAGATATAGAATACTTAGTAACAGGGGATACTGGAATTACTTTTTTCCAAGTCTAGCCCAGATCAAGTAGATACTATATAAATATTTTCTAAACAAATATTTAGCTAGGTACAGCTCTGTAGCTTACCAGTTGTGTTAGGGCAGTGGTCCCCAATGCTTTTGGCACCAGGGACTGGTTTCACAGAAACCAGCTGTGGGGCCAGATGGGGATAGGTAGGGAGGCAGAGCTCAGGTCTTGATGTCAGTGACAGGGATCAACTATTAACACAGATGAAACTCCCTCGATTGCCCACTACTCGCCTCCTTACGAAATAAAATTAGTAATATTTATTTCTGATTTAGTTGGTGAAAACAACAATCAACATTTTGTTCTGTTTTGTTCTGTAACAGGCCGCACGCTGAATACTTTTTGGTGCCAGGAATGGGTTTCATGGAAGACAATTTTCCGTGGCTGGGTTGGGGGTGGGTGCTGGGATAGGAGTGGTGGCGCTGGAGGACCGCTCTGTGGCCTGGGGGTTTGGTAGTTACGCTGCAGTACCAGACGCTGCATGAGGGAGGGAGAGCTTTTTCTCAGTTATTTTAGCCTCTGTGCTTGGTTGATCAGAATGCGTGATGCTCACACATTGATTTACGGGAGCGTTTCTTCATTACATATGGGCTGCACATCTTCCCGTACTCCAAAAGATGAGCCTTTCCAAATTGTATTTAATGGTCTGGATTTGGGGTTGGAACTAGACTGGAATACACACTGCTGACACTGCATCATCTCCGTTTCTCTCTCTCTCACTCTCTTTAGAATAACAACAAACAACAACCATTTTGTCTTGGTGGAACTGCTCACATGTTATTAATGTGGCTTTTTAAGAAGAGCTATACAATTCTGACACAGTAGGTTGGAATATTGCTGGTAATACATCCTGTACATGGCCTCATCAGACCGATGCTCCTGTAACTCACGGCGCCTTTTCTTATTATTGAAAAATCTTTCCCTTCAGCCCAGGGAGTATTAAAGTCCTAAGTAGGAAGGGAATCGGTCCTGCCCTCTATTTTGGCTCACAAAGACATCTTTCAAAAATAACACTTTTAAATGTGGAAGCCTAGAATATAGACAGCCAAATCTGTAATAATTCCCCCTTTATTTTGGTATGCAGTGTTTATTACTTTGTTAATTATAGAAAGAAGTATTTATCCACACCAGAGACCTACTTGGAAGTTTAAAAAAGTGAAGCCATGGATAACCCGTCTCCCTCTCCATGCACATAATAATCAGTTTTATAAATTAATGGGTAATGAGATTTTTAGTCTTTCGTCTGTTTTCAGCATGCATGGGGTCTATTTTATCTCATTTTTACTGACATAATTTATTCCAGGTCTTTTCTTCATAATTTATTTTTCATTTATATCATTGAAAACTTTGTTATTTTAAATCCTTTCTTGCCCAAGACAGGGTAAGAAGGAATAAAGTCAAATTAAAAGATCTATTTTCTCCGACTAGTGTATATTTTCTAAAAAGGGCATATACTGCCCATAATAAATAGCTTACTACCATTCGGTTTGTATATGTGTATATAGGCTCCATTTAAGGATCCTTTTCCTTAGGAAAAATGCTATCTGTCACCCCTATGGGGTCTCTTAAACCTGGCCGTTGGCTATTTCTTATTTACCCAGGAGAGCGTTGATCTATGAGATGTTGCACAAAAATTGAATTCGTTTTTAACTTTTGAAAATGTGACCTATCCCCCAAACATTCAGATTCTAGAAAATCTGGAAGATTTTTCTAGACCAATTCCCTCTTTGACAACAGTCTGTGGAGCTCAGAGGTAGTCCCTTTCTCATAGGGGATGAAGGCTACCTGAGTTCACATCACTTTCTATTTTATTGGCAGATATTGAGGCTAACAGTCCATCGATAGTGGCACTTGCCTATTTTTTTTTTTTAATGCCTAGCACTTGCTTGGCCCTCTGAACTCTTGAGAATGAAAATTCATATATTTTTCTACTTTATTGGAACTTACTTGTCCTGTGGCCAGAGATAGAGGGCACTGATAGTTACTATGGACTGCTCTATAATGTACTTTCTATTCCAAGTATGGTATTGATACTTTTAACTAAAATAGTTTGTCTTATGGACGTTCTCTTATGGACATTGTCTTAGAGGAATGAATCTAAGAGTTAGGAATTTCTTTGATATATACAAGAGATACCCTGGGGCTAACCATCTCTCTGGTTGCTAGTACCTTACCTGGTACTGGATAATCTTCTGTCACCAGTTACTGGTTGACTTCCTCCATGCCCTATCAAGTTTCTCTATTCACATTTCACTCTTGTCTGTCAAGAGCTTCTGTTTTTTCCATGTACTTATTATAAATCTGATAATGAAAATTACCCACTCTGAGATGCTGTTAATAAGACTTGTCAAAATATCCACTGTTTGCTCAAAATTAATCCGCAATATGGATATGGTTTTAAACATAGCTTTATGGCAGAATTGACCAATTGAGACAGTCTGGACAAACTACAATTAGTTTAAGAAATTGAGAATAACCAGGCACCATGGCTCACATCTATAATTCTAGCACTCTGGGAGGCTGAGGCAGGTGGATATCCTGAACTCAGGAAGTCAAGAGCAGCCACCACAAGAGCAAGACCTGGTCTCTAAAAAGAGCCAGGCATTGTGGCTGGCACCTGTAGTCCCAGCTACTTGGGAAGCTGAGGCAAGAGAATTGTTTGAGCCCAAGAATTTGACATTGCTGTGAGCTATGATGCCCTGGCACTCTACCAAGGGTGACAAAGTAAGACTACGTCTCTCCCTCCAAAAAAATAAAAATAAAAATAAATAAAATGTAGTAAAGGAATTGAGGGCAAGGAAATAATTTGTGTAAGATTTGGAATCTTGCTCAGGCATTATCACTGGTATGATAAAATTCAAAGAGATACAATGATAATGGAGAAATTGAGAGAAATTCTTTCTGAAATATTTAAAATCCCAGTTGTTATTTGAAACCTAGCAACTTATGACTAACACAATAAGTGTGCTTTATTTATACCTCAATGATACTGTAGCTTCATTTAAACTCCAATGGCACTGTATCGTGACTTGCCTCCCTCAACACCAGTTCTTTCTTTATATATTTGAATAACAACAAAGATGCATTCATCAGTTCTTTCTTTATACATTTGAATAACAACTAAAATGCCTAACTATAAAAGATTTATAGTCATAAAACAGGATATCAGGTAAGGGCATCTCATCTCCCTCATCTCATCCCATCATGTTCATCAAGAAAGTGGGCAATAAATAGTAGATAGCAGGTGAATTTTTTTTTTCTTTTGTAACTCTCTTTGTCATGCATGACAGTTCCTTAATATCTTTTATTTTCTGGTTAGTCTTTTATATTATTATTATTATTATGTTCTGGATAGTGCTCTATTTTCTTGACTACTCCATTTAAGGAATTTTTTTTTTTTTTTGGTTTCAGAGACTTTTCAAATGCTTTGTAACTTCTTGTGAAGTGAGAGAATATTAATTTTTTTTATTAAATCATAGCTGTGTACATTAATGCAATCATGGGGGACAGTGTGGTGTTTTCATACACATTTTGAAATACTCCATCAAACTGGTCAATGTAGCCTTCATGTCATTTTCTCAATTGTTGAGTTAAGACATTCTTAGTTTTAGAAAGATTCACTTGTACCCTTGTAGGATAAACCATAGAGGTGACCCCTCCAACCCCTGACATGGAAGACAGGAATTAACATTTATTCAAGGTATTTTTTCTCCCCTTAACTTACTTTGAACTTGAAAAGCCTGCATGTATGTTAGAGTCAATGTCACCTTGCTTCATAAAGAGGAGCATGTAGATGCCGTGTGGTCCGGATAAGACAGTTGCTTTCCATTGTAATGTAGGGTGATAAAAATATTTTATCAGACTAACTTGAACCATTTCCTTGATTCAGGGTAGAAATACAATATACAATGCAAGTTAAAAACATTGTTTTGTAATAATTGCCTAACATTTAAAAACTGAAATGCAGTGGAAGCTCATTAAATTTAATCATTATGGACTCAGCTTTGAGCAAAAAAAGCAGATCTGACTTCTCTGTGTAAGTCAGTACAACCGATAGATCTTATGTGCTCTTTCATAATTGTAGACCTGACTTAGATATTTTGGTTTTTCCATGATAAATCTCTTTATTTAGAGCAAAGATGTGGAAATATTTTTATTTTTATAGATACTATTTAGTTCTTCTAAAATGCTCTGATTTGCATTAGGGATATAAGTACTTCCTGCCTGCCTGGGAAAACCTGAGGGGGGAAATATTTGCAGTATTTTATAATCAAGAAACATTCACAGGTGCTCTTTAAAAATAAAAGTAAAAATAATGATAATGTACCCCATATCTAAAAGGATATGTTTACTCCCCTCAAGATGAACTAAATTAGCTGACGCTTAAAAATCCCAGCATGATTGATATAGACTATTTACACCTGGAGATCTGCCATTCACCACTTATCTCTTGCTAACCTTTTACTTAATCACACTGCCCAGTAACCTACAGCTACACTGAAAAATCTAGGAGGAAAAAGTCACACAATTGTCCCATCTCAAATATAATATTCTCCAAATTGTGAACTTTATTTTTTACATAGACAGTTGCCCACCTCTAATAAAAACATACATTATGTATGAGGTTCTAACAAAGGGCCACTGTTTACTTAATTGCCCAAAGGTTGTCTTTCACTTTAAGCTTTTAGCATTATTAATAAATTTTTGGGTTGCCTTTCACTATAAGTTTTTAGTATTATTAATACATTTTTGTTTGGTTGGTTTTGGTTTTTTAAATCTTTGGTGGTGGTATGTTTCATGATCTAGAGAAAATTTATAGCTCCAGCAGTGTTTAAAGTCTAAGATAACTTTTACAATTGAGATTCTAAAAATCTATGAATTATGGAACCATATGTATAATATTCTGGATGGTCACATCTGAAATTTGCAGTTGGGCATAGACAGAGAGTAAAGAAGCTTGACAAAACCTTCTGAAAAACAAAAACTCTCATTCTCAATATTTCACCTATTTCCCTCCCATCAATGGATTTACTGATTGGTTATTTTATAAGCTGCACTGGAGATACTTAATAAGTTATTCCTATTAATATTTGGCTTTAATTATATTGGCCTACATTCTTAGTCTCAGATTGCCTAGAAATCCTTTATTTTTCTCTGAAATTTGGAAAAACTAAGTTGTTTTTCAGATAAAAATGTTATGCCATGCTTCACCATATTTTCCCCTTGTAGAGTAGATCAATGGTAGCAGAAAATGATGCCTTGGTTTTAAAAATATCATTATACATTCTTAGGGAAACATTTCCTATTCTTATCAATTTTAGTATATTACAGATTTATGATGACATATTTATGCAATTTGCATGGGCTAGGACAGAGATTGCTTAGTTCATGATAAGGGAGACACTGATTTATAGGTTCTATTGGGGTAGGCTCCAAGTTTTCTTTTTCTTCTTTTTTTCCTTTCTTAATTGCCACTATGCCTTAGAAAAAATAGGGACTCAGAAAATATTTTTGAATGAATGAATTCAAACTGAAATGATGCTACAGTTAAATTTTCCTAGCATGCACAATAATTAATTGGGGGTGAGAGGAGGATATAATATAATTCATGCTATTATTGAATGGTGTTATCCTTCTTATGAAAAGGAATTACTTTTAATTTTTCTAAAGCCTTGAAACCTTCAATTTGAGAAAATCAACACATAAAACGATTATAATATTGTGAAATCCTTTAGACTAAAGAAGAGGTAGGAGGAGGATGCCCTTGCGAGTTTCATTTCTACCTGAGAGGCATCTGGGAACTCCAGGGAATGAATGTTGGCCAGGGGTGTATAATGGGAAACGTTTAGAAAATCACTAATTAAGACACAAGATAATCCTAATGTGAGGTTTAGGGAACCACACCCTTCCCTCAGATACATTAGAGCAAATCTCTGGTGTGTAAAAATTTTCAGCAAGATTTATTGATTAACGTAATTGCTCTCTTGCATTATTCTTTATTGCAACCTTTTTTGAGTATCCTTGTTTCTTGAAGTGCTGTTTACTGGACAGATGTCTTCTTAAATATACCTACTCTTGCCTCAAAGGCAATAACTATTTCAGTAGCTCTTGGCATATTAGGAAAACTTGGGTAATTCTACCTACTTCACATTAATTTGCTCTTGTTGATTATTTGCTATAATATGTTTAAAAATTGCTCTTGAATGGGTCAAGAAAAGCAGTCATTCACCCGTTTTGATTGCTATAAACATCTTCGAAGTCATCCGAAAGTGCTTCCTGTCATTCACCACCATTCCAAGTCATTAATAAGTATATCGAACACCTGTGCCAGCTCTGATCCCTGAGGCACCTCATTATTAACCTAATTGCACAGCTTCATGATATTTCATTTAACCTTGATTTTACTACCGAACTTTTTTCAAAACAAGACATTTCAAATAAATGGCAAAACGTTACCTTTTATCTCACGGTTGCCATGGCTTCAAAATTGAATTTTCACATTAAAAAATTCCAAATAAAATACCACTAGGCCTTCATTTTTTAAAAAAGAGTTCAAAAAATAGTTATACACTTTTGTCTACCAGTTTTCTAAAGTTCTACTTGTTCGTGTATTCTACTTTTCATTGTTTGTGTTAATCAACTCTTTTCAATAAGCGAGGGCATGGGAAGTTGCTTCTATAAATGTAGTGTGCCATTTTGGATACAAGTTTTTTTGTTTTTTTTCTGTCTTTTTTGTGAGTTCTAGCTCCTTGATGCTACTTTATTGCTAACTGGTCCCTCCATCAAACTGGAGCAGTAAAGGAAATGGAACTCATGTTAGCTGGCATTGCCGATCATCAATAAGGCGTGACCAGTGAAGAATGAGGCCGGCACCTTCCATTGAAATCAAGATTATATCAAGATTATGGAGTATTGTTTTTTTCCTCCTGGTGGAGCCAGAAAGGATTCTGAAAATCACATGGTTAAATTTCCCCCATTTTTCAGATAAAGAAGCAGAAGCTCAAATAAGTGAATTGACATTGATGAAGTCAAACTGATAAGCCCCAGGGCTCTGTCTTTTGCTCTATTGTTCAGTCCACTGCAGCCGGGCTTGGGTTTTCATCATCACTGTTTCTTACTACTGGTAAATAAATCATCTGTCTCGGTTATTGTGAATTGGAGATGAGTTCCACTGAGCTTCCAATTTAGAATATTATCTATATCTAATTTGTTTTTCTTTTGATCTCTAACTATGTCTTGAATATAGCAATTCTCAGTAAGTATTTTTGGATGCATGAATAAATCTAGAAACACACTAGCAAACTCAAATAAATATACAAGTACTCATATGTATGTATAGACATGCCTGTGTATAAACCATTTAAATACTGGCTACCTATAGCATTTTTTAGTTTTCACTTTATCTCTGAATCTGTATGTTAATAAGTCACATAAATAAAATAATAAGACATATTATATAACACACACACAGACACACACACAGACACTGACCTTTGAAAGTAGTTTCCCAAGGGTTAGGCTTTATGATCCTCAGATTTATTTGAACTAATTTTTCTAAATAAGACTGAGTTGTTCTATGATGTTGCTTCTTTGTTTCCTTTATATAAACTTTTTCTACTATCATTTGCTTTCAAACTCTCAAACTCAACCAAATTCTCTCATAGATATTTGAGGTATTTTGGAGAGTATGGGGAACAGTCTAATTTGAAAAATCTTAGGGAAAGCAAGCCAAGGTCATTATTGATGTTGGTTCCCAGCCTCCTTTACTCCCAAGGGAGGCATTACCACGGAAGCCTCTGTGTAACCTATTTGAAATGTTTTTTATTTTATTTTCAACAGTAACATTTCAAAAGCATCAAAATGTTCTTCATTGCTATTGGAAGGTCACCACTCAGATCAAATGGTCAACGTTCTAGCATGTGAATAAGTCAATCCTTTAGAAGAATTTTAAACACCTTTGAGATACATTATGTATTTCAGATTCATGATTCATCTGCTATGGGAAACGTATTATTTCCTGGCACGTGTTCAAATGCTGTAATTTAAGGCATTCATATTAAATTATTATACCACTGCAGCAAATGCGAGTGATATGACCCCAGGAGTTATACCTAGGGAATAGTCGACTCATCTAATTGGATCTGGCTCATTGTTCTTTAACATGCTAGGGAAAGAGAAGAAATAAAAAAAAAATAACTATTTAAGTTTTTTTTGTCAAATATCTATGAAGCATATGAATATTCAGACCAAGGATATAAGGTAAAGGAATAATATTCATGAGCAAGCAGAGAAGTTTACATTTCTAAATTTCTCTGTTTATTTGAATTTGATCCAGATGTGTCAGATGAGATGTCAAAAGCCTCTCCAACTTAGAATTCCTTTCTGCTTCTAGGATCTGAAGACCCATTTTTTGCTTCCCCCAGCTCTCCGTTAACTCTGTTTCCTATCATAGAATCCTTTAAAAGCACGTATGTAAATCTGTTACTGAAAATAACATCCACAGCATACTTCTGGAATCTGTCTCTCTTTTTTATTTCCCTCAAGGTCATTTTCATGATCCCCTTAGTAATGTTAGATTAGTTGCTTCTAGGAGGCCTTTGGGTGAGAGCACAGATAGTTTGTGTTGAACTCAACTTGAAGTTAGTCAAATACAGACCTGAGTAAGCGCATACAGTGTTTAGGGACCAAAGTGACTGAACAGACATTGCCTGAGCCGGTGCTGTGGAGGTTGGGAGCTGACACTTGCAGAATGCTCTAAGACAGGCTATTATTAGGTTCTTAGATATATTATTCCCTTCCTGGGGTATCTAAATTGAAATTTTCCCACACTCAGATCTCTCCCTGTGGTCTCCTTGATTGGGGTTGACCCAAAGCTGCTTTAGATTGCACATGACTAAGGCTTTAGACCCAAGCCAAGAGCCGGGATTTTTTAAAAAGAAGGCAATTGAATTATACTCTTAGGGCTTATTATTAGCAGACAAAAAGCATAGAAGGTGCTATCCTCTCCACAGTACCCTCCTCCACATACTCCCACACTCATACACCTTTGAGAACTGTCACCATGGTGATTTACTGGTAGAGTGTGCTACATTTTAACTATTTATTATCATAAAAAATGGAGGAACCATGGATTAAGGTTTCTTACGTAATTTTATGTACACGCTGATAGTTATGTAGGTATAGTCGTTGATATTATACACCTGTCTGGGCTACATTGGAAGAAGAGTTGTCTTGGGCCACACATTAAATACACAAGCACTAATCAAAGCTGGTGCACAAAACCATCGTGCATAATTTTCATAATATCCAGCATGACAGATAAGTAACTAAGTCCTCACCTTATAATCCTAATGATGCAGTGTCCTGTTCAGGGAGTTCTTTTTTTTTTTTTTTTTAATTATTTTTAATTGAATGTTAACTATGTACATTAATGCACTTCTGGGGTACAGTGTGGGGTTTTCACATGCATTCTGAAATACTTCCATCAAACTGGTCAAGACAGCCTTCATGTCATTTTCTCAGTTATTGCTTTAAAACGTTCACATTCTACTCTTAGAAAGATTCACCTGTACCCCT
>CAUYTI010088380.1:0-25318 GCA_963575145.1 Galago senegalensis | reverse complement strand
TATTTTCATCAAACTTGTTAACATAGCCTTCATGGCATTTTCTTAGTTATTGTGTTAAGACATTTATATTCTACACTTAGTAAGTTTCACATGTACCTTTGTAAGATGCACCATAGGTGTGCTCCCACCAATTACCCTCCCTCCAACCATCCCCCATCCTCCCCTCCCTTCCCCTACCTCTCCCTTTTCCCCATATTCTTGGGCTATAATTGCGTTATAGCTTTCATATGAAAGCTATAAATTAGATCATAGTAAGGCTTTTTCTTCCATTCTTGAGATACTTTGCTAAGAAGAATATGTTTCAGCTCCATCCATGTAAACATGAAAGAGGTAAAGTCTCCATCTTTCTTTAAGGCTGCATAATATTCCATGGTGTACATCATGCTGCTTTCATTGCTGCCTTAGAATAAATATGCAGAAGTGGGACTTTGTTTTCCTTAAGACATGAACACATTTTCTTCTTATCCACAGTAGCAGCATGCCTGCAGGAAACATGTATTCAGTTATAATTCTACCTGTGGTGCACCAGGTGGCACGAGTCCTCAAAAACGGGCATTAAATATACTGAAATACATTCTAAAGTCAAAAATACATCTTTCGTGTGCATAACCATCTTTATTCGCGAATGTAATCATATTCTCCTGTAGGGGATTTTAATGAACGTATTTAATGCAGACTTTTATTATCCATCTTTATTAGTGTAATCGCATTTTCCTATAGGAAATTCTAATGCATGTATTTAATGCAGACTTATTTCATTTTCTTATGGCACTTTTTGATTTTTATCTAAATTCTGATATAAGCAACATCTTTGCTAAATTATGTCTGTTGAAACACATACACATTAGCAATATTACAACATTTGGGGTGAGTAGGTACAAATTAATGCATTTATCTTGTGTGTAACTAAACGGTACTTTAGACGCATACATACAAATCCATGAAGCAACTCCAGCTTAAACTATAGAGCACTTCTGGCACCCAAGAAGGCTCCCTTTTCTTCTTTTCCAGTTAATGAGTCCCCAGAGGTTATCTTCACACCACACCAGCACACACCAGCATCCACTACATTAACTTATTCTTGAACTTGATAAAGTGAGACCATATGCTTTAATACATACTAACTTTTTCCTTAGTAAGGATGAGATTCATCTATGTTGTTCACAGCAGGAGCTCTTTATTTTTTATTGCTATGGGGCAACCAATTCCAGTAGTATGTCAAAATTACTTGTCCATGAGTTCTGACAGTTAGGATGCTGAACACGTCCTAGGAAAACTGCTTCACCCTCATTGCAAAATAGCACTATGATCACCTTCAAATTACTCCCTGTGGGAAACAGTGAGTGATGCAGGCACCTGGTCTACCCTTTTAAGCAATTCTGGAACTCTTTCTCTGGAATGACAGCTAGAGCTGTCATCATATTACCCTTGATATCCTGAATGGCATCAAAATACCTTCCTTTCAATATTTCCTTTATCTTTAGATAAATAAAAATATCATTAGGAGCCAGATGAGGTCAGTAGGGAGGTGAGTCCAATGCAGTCTATTGCTTACTGGCTAAAAACTCTCCTCACAGGCAGTGCCACGTGAGCTGGTGCACAGTCACAATGCAAGAGCCTTGAGTTGTTGGCCCAGATTTCCAGTTAAGATTTTCCAGTTTCTCCATCGATGTTTACTTTGCTTGATGTGCTTCTCACAGTCAGCTGATAATTTTGACACACAATTCATGAAGCTTTGCAATGTTTCAATCAGTTCTGCTTGTTACTGGCCACTCTGCCCTCTCTTCATCAGTGACGCTTTCTTTCCCCTCAAGAATGTGTTTAATCCATTTGGACACTGCTGTTTTTATCATGACATTCTCCCCATAAACTTGGACTAACTTGTCTCTTATTTCACTTCCACTCTTGCCAAGTTTAACATGAAATTTATGAACATTTGTTAGTTGATCTAATTCAAGTCACTGCATTGTCATAACAGCACACACAAAAATGCAACAACAAGAATGAACACCACTCAGCAAAACACCTCGACACACTCACAGGATCACAGCTGTGAGGCACTAGTTCTAAGGTTATGAAACTTCTCTGAGTGGTTTGTGCAGAGCTGCCAACATAAGCACGTGATGACAAGTTTGTAAACTTAATTATCAGACTGTGCACTGTTCTGTTGATTGCCTTTTCTTGTTTCTAGATTTTGTATAATATGAATAAAGTTTCTATGAACATTGATATACATGTTTTGTTGCTCGATACATGTTTTCCTATTATATTCACATACAAGAATGGAGTTACTTACTCATAAGGTAGCTGTACATTCAGCTTTAGAAGTCAACATAATAAAATTACATTAATTAAGGCAGATTAAAACCACAAAGAGATAAGACCTTGCCTCTGTCAGAATGTCTATTATTATAATAAAAATAAAAACAAACAAACAAATGTTGGCACAGATACAGTGAAATAGGAGCATTTAATATGTTATATTAATAGAAATGTAATTTGGTGCAATCTGTAGTAAAACAGAATAGAGATTCCTTAAAGAACTAAAAGCAGACCTACCATTCTACACAGAAATCCCATTATTGGATATCCACCTAAAGGAAAAGTGGTTATTATATAAAAAAATGTACCTGTACCTGAATGTTTACCACAGAAAAATTCACAATTAGAAAATACAGAATCAACCCAAGTGCCCATCAACCAAAGAGTGGATGAAGAAAGGGTGTGTGTGTATGAAGCTTTCTGGGAAGTCTCCAGCCATGTGATTTGAAAAATAGTGATGTACATGGGTGGATACTGTGTGGAAATACCTTGTATATACCTTCCAATACAACCTGGCCCAAATGATAATAAAATAATGTTATTTCCAGCAATTTAAGTAGAACTGGAATTCCATTATCCTAGTTGAAATATCTTGAAAATAGAAGAATAACCCATGTAGTCACAAGTGGAAAGTCAATGATGGCTACATGTGTCCTACAGAGTGGCACAATGAACTCTGGGGACGCGGGAAGAGTGAGGTTGGGGATCAAAAATTACTTCCCGGCTACAGCATATACTGTTTGGGTGATGGGTACACTAAATGTCCTGACTTCAGCATTATATAATTCATCTCTGTAACAAAATACTGCTTGTACCCACTAAGTTTACTGAAATAAAATAAATAAAATAAAATATTAAATAGGGTTAATTAGACTGATCATGGGTGTGGTGTGCTGGGTTTTTAGCCTAATGAAAGCTAACTGTAACTCAAATGGATTTCTTATAAATTACTAACTTAAAAGAAAACAAAACTTATGTTGAACCAACCACAAATTGCCAATAAAGCTTTGATTACATAACAGGGAAACTTCTATCTGAATAGTTCAAATGAAGCAACCACACAACTATAACAAATCGATTATTTAAATGGTTTGCTTCCTCTCATACCTTCTAAAAGCCTTTTTCTTCAAGCCCCTCTGGTAGGCCCCCAAACCCAAAACCAAGAGCAGGTGCTTCTAGACTCATAAATCACTGTCTGCTCATATAAACTCTTTAATATTAAAAAAATTCAAAGGAAATAAGTTTTAAGCCCAAAGAAATATAATAAACAATATGAGATTTTTAAAAATTAGAAATAACATCTTTAAAGGCAGAGAGCACTGAGATAGCTAAAAAACAAATCTGTTTGTTGGGATATACTTGCTTTTTCGTCACAAAAGTGAATCAGATTCACGAGGAAATGAAGAATTAATACATTTGAGAGAAAAACTCAAACGCTAGAAAAATACCATTGTGTTCAGGTGTGCTGAACATGTTTTCATAGTACCGTGAGAGAGAGAGTGACAGGGGTCAAGACAGGGTGCCACATACTTAACCTGCATATGTTTTAATTTTCAAGATCCTTATGAGGTAGGATGATTATTTTTCCCATTTTATTCCTGATAAATGAGAGACAGTGTTAACATATAGTCCACAGCTGGAAAATCTAGCATCTGGTCTCAGCTCATTTGAAGATGAAGACCTCCAGTTCTCCCATAAGCTGAAGTTGAAGACCTCCAGTTCTCCCGTAAGGGGAAGTTGAAGACCTCCAGTTCTCCCGTAAGCTGGAGTTGAAGACCTCCAGTTCTCCCATAAGCTGAAGATGAAGACCTCCAGTTCTCTCGTAAGGGGAAGTTGAAGACCTCTAGTTCTCCCGTAAGCTGAAGTTAAAGACCTCCAGTTCTCCCGTAAGCTGTGCTCCCCATTTGGCATTTCACAGCCCACCCTGCCTCTGTCGGTGGCTTCCTACTATTCATGCTCCTACTATTTCCCAGAGCTTCTTTGGCATCAAAATATTCTTGAGAAAGGAAAATCTGAGAAAATTTCACATGGATCCTTGTTTTTCAACAGGAGGCAAAGATCTAATTTAAATAAATTAATTCTAGCATCATTTGAGGCAAGAACGGTTGGGTAAAATAACGTTTTTATTAAGGAGACTCTGTCAGAATACTGAAATACTATAAAGATTATAAATACTATAAAGAGCTATTTAACCTCATCCACAGGGGCTGTCTCTGGAATTTTATCTCCTTTATTCACTAATTTTTATATTCTGAAAATAAAATTATTTATTTATTGTTTCAATTGTTACATGACTTTAACTATTTATGTGTTACTTAACATTTGTCAAAATCTATATTTGTAAAAGAAAGTAAATTCTAGAGGAAAATGTGTTAAATTTTCAGTATCATGCACCGGGATTTTGGAAATTAATGCCACTAATGCAATATTCAAGAGTATGCAAATATTTATTACACCACTCTGTTTTTACTTTTTTTCCCATCCATCCATCAGATTTATTACTGATAGCAATGGATAAAAAGTATAGTGTTTATAAAAGTAATAGTCATTAAATAACATCTTCTTTCCTTCCCTTATGTTATAAGAGACTTTATTATTTATTTATTTATTGGAGACAGAGTCTCTTCCTGTTGCCCAGACCAGAGTGCCATGGCCTCAGCATATCTTACAGCAACCTCAAACTCATGGGTTCAAGGGATCCTCCTATCTCAGTCCCCAGAGTACCGGGACTCTAGGTACATCCACAATGCCTCGGTAATTTTTCTGCTTTTACTAGAGACAGGGTCTTGTTTTGTTTAAGGTGGTCTGGAACTCCTGATCTCTGAATAATATCTTCTAAGTAGTAAATCTGGAAAAAAGTGCCCCAAAGCTGATATACTCAAATGTTGCTATCCGTCCCTCAGGAATTTACTGAGGTATTTATCATTTAAGAGAACCACCTGATGCCACACATATTCTGCATCAGATTTTACCCATGCATGTCGAACTTTGGTTGGAATTGCATTAAATCTGCAATCATATGTTTTAGAAACCTGCTTAAGTGAACAGCGTAGGAAACAAGGTTACACATTGAAGGAAACATTTATCCTTGTTTAAAGCATTTAACTTAAAACATTGTGTTATGGAATTTTGGAGCCGCACAAATGAGAATCTAAGTGTAGACCCAGAGTGAGCCCAGTGCCGTCTGACAGGCTGGTCAGGTATGGCAGCCAACGCTGGCACCTTGCTTGTGGCTTTATAGCAGTATTTCTGCTCCCTGAAGAACCTGGGTGGTTCTTCATTCTTCCAGAACATTAAAATTTCAAAATCTTTTATTCTGTATTTAACACGATCCAACATATGTGTGAATATAGGAAAAGTTGCACCTATCAAGAACAAGAGAGAATCTCATTCAGGTGCCAGAAAGATCACTGGGCACCAATGCATCATAAAAGGACCGATTAGCATGAGGTGGAAAATAGTCTATCTTTTATGATTTTCTGGAAAAAAGTCTACCATTGGTGTTATTCTTTCCATAAAAGCTTGATAAAATTTACCACTGAAGCCTTGGACTCAGAGTTTCTTTGTGAAAAAAAAAATTTTTTTTAAACTAAAAGTTCAATTTATTTTATAATGTCTGTGTGGTCAGAATGATCATTTCTAATAAATAGAAAACTATAACCTCCTCACCCTCAAACGTCTACACGGGATAATGTCAAGACACCATAAGCAATTCCTCCTTTTTCATTACGTTTTTGAGAGGTTTCCATTCCATTTCCCTTTTACCAAATGATTTGCTGACCTATCCCTTTCCTTCATTGTCCTTTAATACCACTCCAACATGCTTGGTACTTTTGTTAAAAACTGTCTGCTCTACCCGCAAGATATCTCTGACAGCTCCGAGAAAAGTTGATTTTTTATTCTCTTCAACTTTTTTAGTTATTAGGGCAGAGTGACAACTTCTAAACTCTTTACATACTGGATCACATATTAGAAGCTGTCAGAAATAAATTTTAAATCATCATAAAGAGCTCTGAGAAGTCCAAGAAAAAATGAGCTTGTTGCAACAGCTGAAGTTCTATTGTGCAAAGGGTTGTCCCATAGCTCTCAGGATGTCCATCTTGCTGGGAATAGCTTATGTTTGGGGTGTACACTGATATAAATATGAAGTGTAAAGAGAGATTTTAAGTACAGTGCTGTGATTTCCACTAATTAAGAACTAGTAGAATTAAAATTGACTGAAGATATCACTTATGGCTGCAACCAATCCTCTATCTAACCTGGCGTGTAATACAGCAAATATCTGGTTTAAATTTATGAACACAACTCTAAAGTGCAGACGAGTAAATATATTTTCTCTGTTGTTCAAATATACTTGATGCCATCAATTAAAATCATCATAAAAACATGTGTATTGGATGTCTTCTAAATGTTGCCCAGTGATCTCTGTCCCCTGTATAATCCCTTGCCTCTGAGAATAGCTGAAATGAAATGAAAGAAAATGAAAAATCATTACTCTATCATGACAGCAACAGGCACACACATCTGAAAATTGCAGATGCAGCTTTGTGGCAACTTTCTGGTAAATTCACACCAATCGCATGTTTTATAGCTAAAACGCAGCTGAGGTTTTCATAGGTGGCTTCCTGTGACTCCTGCTCTTACAGAATCTCCTGAAAGGTCAGCTTCTATTGGACATGTTCTAGTAGTGTTGCGAGCATCTAATTTGCTATATTAAATCATTTTATGAGAAGATTTCTAAAGGATTCATATATGTATAATAAAACCATAACGGATGAACACTCATTTATCATGATATTGAATAGGTCCTGCCGACAGGAACACTAACCTGGCCAGCATGAACGACGTAATTATCTCGCGGTGATTACACACATGCATTGCAGGCAGGGAACTGTGAAAGCCACCTTCCCTCTATTCCATTTGCACGCCAGGATCTAATAAATCAGACAGAGCTGAATCACTAACCACATGATAAGAGGAGGTTGAATGTGAGAAATTGGGAGAAAAAAGACGTTTAAAAGGTTAAAGAGAAACAAGACAGATGTTCTCCAAAGAATTTGCTGAAAGGAGTGAACAACCGTTTAATTACCACTGGGATGGGGAGCTGAGGCCTTCAGATCACGAGAAGTCAGAGGGAAGAGAGAGCGGCCGTGTAAGGAAGCAAGGACTTCTCAACCTGTTCAACCTTCCTTCTTTAGATCACTCTGGAAAATACAAACTGTAACTATGATAAAGTGTTTTATAAATTATTTTTGAAGCCATACTGCCTTAGATAAGAGTACAGTTCAATACTTGGTAAACTACTGGAGGGACCAACCCCGTAGCCAAGTCCACCCTTGTAGAGTTCTGTATTAATATTGTGAGACGCACACTTACCTTTTGTTACTCCACTGATTTCTGATCCTCTTTCAATAAAGACACTAAACGCTCCATAATTGGCAATAAAATTAAAGAAAGCAGTATAGATATTTTTTCTTAATTTCAAAACAGTCTATGCATATTTTGTTACACTATGAAATCTTGAATATGTTCTAGGGCCTAAAGCATTTTTATATATACAAAGTATTTGGTAAAGGTGTGTTAAAAACTAAGGAAATGCTTTGAACACAGCTCCTTTTGAAACAGGCTATGAAGATCTAGCTAGGCTTACCAGTGAAGCCACTGGACTCAGAACTTCTTTGGGAAATGTGTGTTTTTTTTTTCTATTAACTAAAAGTTCAATTTGTTTATCCTGCACTTCTAGAGATTTGAGTTGAAGATATTTTCCTCATGATACTATAGCCACTTATATCCTCATGACTGATATAAACTTTGCAAATTAATAACTATGTTATTCCAGTAGCCCTATTACCTTGGTGATTATGAACAAGAACAGAATAAGTGCAGTATATAACAGGTGCTCCTTTTCAAATAGTGTGAGCTGAGATTATTTTTCAGAATGTGAGAATATCGTCTACTGAGGGATTTTGTGTTTGTTAATGAGGCTTTTAACCCATATATCTATATACTTATGTCTATTTCTATTAAGAAATCCAGACACTTAACAGATTTAATATATTTGTCCTTAACAATACATTTTCTCAGATGTTCAAATACATTTTATGCAAATGTTGGGATTTTTTTATTGTGCTACATTTTCAACGTCAAGAATTTTTACAGATAAAGGCAGCACAACTTTTAGAGAAAACAAACTTGCAAATTTAATTTTTCACAGTGATAAAGCATGAAAATAAACCTAATGAAGATAATGCAAATGATTATAATAATATATGACCATGGGGAAAATAAATTTCTAATGCCAGCTAATTTAAATTTAAATTTAATTGTCAGTCAGTGACACATGGACTCAATCCTGAATATTTTATTCTAATCAGAAAAGATATAAATAGCCTTATCTCCTACCCCGAGATATTTAAAAGAGCCAATCTGAAAGACACCATGCTGAAGCCCAGGGAAAGAAATGTTTCTACAGCAAATAACACAGAACGACTTATTCTGAGTTTCCCATCATGCATCACACTGTCACATTTTCATCAAATTATTCTAAATGCATGGCCGGCCATAGGTTCAAAAGTCTATCCAAACTGCTGGTTTTCTGGGATTTTGGAGCCTAGGAAAGATGCACTTTGAGGTTTTAGGTAAACACAAAAAAAGCTAAGAAATTAGACAAAATAAATTCTCAGGATACCAGTCACATTCTCTCAAAAGGGTATATTCATTTGTTCAGCATTTAAGAAATATTATTAAGTATCCTTTCTGAACATGAAACTGCTAGGCCTTGGGGCAAAGGTGGGATGGTTCTTTTAATGGAAATAAAGAAAAAACCTTTTTTTCACCATAAATTTATTTTAAACCACAAACATTTCTTTATGTAGGTAAGGATCCTGAGCTGTTTCCCCTTGTAAAATATATGAATTGGTGTTTACAATCTATTTAATGCATTACCCTGGAAAGTAATTTTTCTTTCCTTTTTTTTTTTTTTTTTTTTGAGACAGAGCTTCACTTATTAACCCTAGGCAGAGTGCCGTGGTGTCACAGCTCACAGGAACCTCCAACTCCTTGGGCCCAGCCTCTTGTCTCAGCCTCCCAAGTAGCTGGGACTACAGGCACCCACCATAACGCCCAGTTGTTTTTTTTGTTGTTGCAGTTCGTCTGCGGCTGGGTTTGAACCCACCAGCCTTGGTATATGGGGCTGGCGCCCTACTCACTGAGCCACAGGGGCCGCCCTAGAAAGTAATTTTTAAGAATTTTCTTTTAAAATGATATATAAGATTGTTATAAAAATTAGCATATCTCCTCTCCATGTGTATATGTACATATATGTAAGAAATTATATTAAGAATATACTGTGGGATAATGTTGGAAAATAAATCTTGTCTATGTTCAGTTATTTATAACTGCGGTCCCCAAGCCCAGGCAATGCACTGGTCCTGGTATGTGTCCTGATGGGAACCGGGCTGCACAGCAGGGTATGCTCGGCCAGCAAGGGAAGCTGTCTGTGTTTATAGCTACGCCCCTTGGCGACCTCATCTCTGGAGCTCCGCCTCCTGCCAGATCAGCAGTGGCCTTCAGTTCTCATACAAGCACAAACCCTGCTGTACACGGTGCTTGCAAGGGATTTAGATTGGACGCTCCTTATGAGAATCTAATGTCTGATCATCTGAGGTGGCGCCGGTGGTGATGCCAGCAATGGGGAGTGGCTGTAGTATAGTACGGGCCCATCTAGTTGTAGGAAAACAAGCCCAGGGCTCCCGTTGATTCTGCATTATGGTGAAAGGGATAGTCATTTCATTATGTGTTACAACCTAATAATAATAGAAATATGGTGCACAATAAATGCAATGCCCTTGAATCATCTGGAAACCATCACCCCCACTGGTCCATGGAAAAATTGCTTTCCTTAAAACTGGTACCTGGTGCCAGAAAGGTCGGATGCTGCTGATCTATAGTCCATTATAGTCGATTCTCACAGACATCATATAAACTGTGTTAACTAAGTTTTCACATAAGGACACTATAGTCAGATTGATCACGGATGAAATTCATGCTGTATGTTGTACAAGTAAAAAGCGTTGGCAGGAAAGTTGAGTTGGTCTTCAGAGGCTGAAGCTGTCCGATTTACATCGTGTTTTGCTTAACTCCATGAGTTAGTCTGAGCAGGCTGATAGAACAAAATGCTGTATTCTCAGTGGCTGAAAAAGCAGATGGTTATTTCTCAGAGTTCTGGAGGCTGCAAGTCCGGGGTCAACGTGCTGGCAGATTCAGTTCCTGGTGAGCACTCTGCTTGGCCGGCAGGTGGATGCATTTTCACTGTGTCCACACAAGGTGCAAAGAGATTCAGCTTGGGTCGCTCTTCCTCTTCTAATAAGGACTTAATCCCATCATAGTGATGCCACACTCATAATCAGATTTCATCTAAATTAACTTCCAAAGACCCTATGTCCAATAGTGTCACATTGGAAGTTAGAGCTTCAGCCTATGAATGCATTTAAGGGGGAAGGCCAAACATTAGGTCCTTAATACCTCACTGGGTTCATTCGTATATATGTGTATGAAATCTTAAAGCTGCCTTCCTGAAATGATGTGATGGTGGCTAAGTCAAATAATTTTACATATACATATGTGTGTATACAAATACATATTTATAGATCACATAATTTACATGTATGTATATAGGTACACAAATGAATTATATATGCACACGTGTGTTTATGTGTGTGTCTATATACATCTATATAAATATGTACACACAGAGATACAAGGAAATTTAAGTGAAAGTTTATACCATTGGGCAATTGCTGTGAACATCTGGAGCTGGCTACCTAGTACCACCTCCTTAGAATTGGTACAGGATCCATTATATTTGCATAATATGCATTACAGTTCAACTTGTTATCTCCATCAGTTAATATTCATCTCCATTACAGAAATTGCCAGAACTTCCTTCCTCCAGATTCAGTGATCTTGATGTGGTTCACACGTCATCTGACAAATTACATCAGTCCGGCTATTAGCAACATTTAAACTTTATAAAGAGCTTGAGGTTAAGCTTTATAATAGCAGTAAAATTACAGACTTATCATCTTCATAGGTTTGGATCATAATATAGACAGTTATGATTTAATAAAAAACTTGTTAGGAGGAAAAAAAAGTCGAGACAAAGTAAGATAGATTGCACCTCACAAATAAGAAGAGAGATGAAGAGATGAGGACTTCTTGGTCCAGATGTGCACACAGTCTTTGCAGCGTTCCCAGTCTACTGTGGGGATTCTGTGGGTTCGTGGTCCAGATGTGCACACAGTCTCTGCAGCGGTTCCCAGTCTACTGTGGGGATTCTGTGGGTTCGTGGTCCAGATGTGCACACAGTCTCTGCAGCGTTCCCAGTTTACTGTGGGGATTCTGTGGGTCAATGCATTCTCCATTTGCCTACCCAAGTTTGGACTGCATTTCTGCAAATGTTTTTTGCATTGGAAATCAAAAGTTAAAACTACTACAGAAATTGGTACCTGATGTGAGAGGTTGCCAATTAGGCATTTATATGAAAAAGTGGCAGAATGTGGTGCTGAGGGGAGACTGACAATTCATCTCTCAGATGGCACAATTGGTAATTGATTATGGCGGTATGAAACCCAAGGTTTAAATATGACCCATTTCTCTTTAAGACTCAGATCACGTGCCTTCTGAAATCTGTGTTTTGACACACATGATGTTAAAATATCTACCTATACAAAATATTGACTACTTCTTGTGGCCCTCAGTAGGCAAACTGCAATGTGTTCTTCTCAATCTTTGAGTAAAGCCTGTGACTGAATCTAAATTTACAGAACACATTCTTTAAATAAAGGGATTTGTTCTGCAAACTTTGGATTCAATCTACGAGCTACACTTGGAGACCTGGAGGCCCAATGTGACCTTGAAGCTTCAGGTCCCCAGTTTTATATACAGACTCCTTCTTTTTTCCAGATTAATGTAGGGGTGAATACAACTAGTAACATTGTTTGCATTTGTTAGATAAAATCCAAGTTGCAGTTGAGCCCTTCACCCAAGAGCTGTGCCGTGTGCCCCTGCTCTGTACCTTACAGGTGTGAGCTTTCCACACCCCTTACCCTCTCCCATGTGGCTTCTTACCTCCATCTCATCAACTAAACAATCTGCCAGGATCCACCTGAGATCCCCGTCTTGGCTCCACAGCTTGAAATCTTTCCCAAGGTAGTAATCTGGGTCCCCTCACGTGATATCTAGTTCTATTTTATAAAATGTATTAGCACAGCAAATAAAATCATAGTACTGTTAACATAACCAACACAAATTTGGGCAGAGAATTAGGAAAAGATAAATCAGCTTCTGTAAAATAATTGAATGTAATTGAACATAATGCCTATAGTTAATAAACATGTATGTAACATTTGTTTAATTGTGTTATTTAAAATTGATAAGATGGGGCAACAATTATACAGTAGTTTCCTTGAATAGGAGAATCAGAAGTTCTCTATGAGTTAAAAGTCAGCTTGACAACAGTGTATATATAAAAGCAAAGTTCGTTTTTAAATAATCTCAGATTAATATGAGGATACAGACTAGCAGGCCACATTGTTTGCGTTTGTTAGGTAGAGTCCAAGTTGTGTACTTCAGCCCTTCATCCAGGAAGTGAGCTTCTTAGATCAGTGGTTCTCAACCTTCCAAAAGCCGTGACGCTTTAATATTGCAATAAAAATAATTTTCTACTTGGGGGGTTACCACAACACGAGGAACCGTAGTAAAGGGTCGCGGCATCAGGAAGGTTGAGAACCACTGCTAGATGACAGTGCCCCAACCCCCTCCTTCCAACTAAAGTCTCAATGACAGACTAAATGGATATTTAAAATCACTGAAGGAAAAGTGCTCATGGTATCTCAGGAATGGAAAAAAAAATATCCAATGTACTCAGTACTACTATGAAACCAATTTATAATCACCCACACTTTCATATGAGAGATGAGTCACAACTATCGCCCAGGATGAAGGAGGGAAGGGGAGGGGGATAGGAAGGGAGGGGATGGTTCAAAGGAAGGTTAATGGTGGGACCTCACCTATGGAGCATACTGCAAGGGTACAAGTCAAATCTAGCAGGTATAGAACACAAATGTCTTAACACTGTGATTAAATAAATGAAGTAAAAGCTATGTTAATTAGTAGGAGGTAAGCACTCCAATTTGTACAAATAATCAACACATTGAATCCCACAAAAGCATAAATGTATTCATGATCTATGTAATATGAATTAAAAAAAATAAAGAAAAAGTGCTCACATGAGATCTTTGATATATAAAAATCTATCTTCTTTTCCAAATTAAATTAGAGATTGCTAAAATTGACCAATTATTCACTAACTATCCCTCTTCCACCATTCTTTTTCCCCCTGCAATTCATGTGTGTATGTTCTTTTAAATAATATCTGTTCTAAATTAAAAAAAATAATAATTCAAGCCTATTCTCTTTAGGATATTGAATTGTAGTTATTCTTGGCATTTTAATTTAAATCTCAATGTTGAGACATTCATTCAGTTCATATTATGTGCTTTACTGGACTCTGAAGAAAGCAGAAAATGTCAATAAATAACAGAGCAGTCATTTAAAAAACATCAAAATTTCAATTTTAAGGATCCAGGGAAAACACATGTTCAGGGAAATGTTGAGTTTATTAAAATATTTTTAAAAGAAAGTATAAGGCATGAAAATGTCAGGTAATTTAAGATACTGTACTTTAAAATTACAAGATCTTATTATAGGTATTATCCTGCAGTATTTCAATATACTCGGCATTTGGAAAAATTAGATTTAAAATTATGTTTATTAAGTGAATGATCAACTTGGTGAACGTATGTGTACTAGTATAGGCAAAATCATCATATTTGTTAAAATTGCAATAAAATCTAATTCTAGTGCAATGTCAGATTCTGAAATTAACATGTTTAACTGTTGCTAATAGCATTCCACAGAGCAGGAAAAAACTGCAAAGAGCATACAGTCGGGTGCAAATGAGCAGTGCTATTCTTCACCTGATATTTCAAAATATAAATCATTATAAGTTAATAACTGGTACAATATGCCGCTACATGCCCTATTCCATCCACAGTAGGACATGCCAGGAACATGACATAAGCTACCACAAAGCCACTTAAGGGGACCCCAAACTCTTACCCAGTTAGAGCAGAGAACTCACCTGCATTATATTACTTTCTAGAATAGAAATGTAGGACCATAAAAAAAGCATAAAAAGACACTTTGATTTGAGTGCAAATGAATATACTTAACCCTAATTTCTTTGTAAAGACATGCATTTCAAAAGAGGAATTGTGCTGGAACCTGCAGAAATGGGAAGCCTCCTGCAGAGGAAACGCAGGAATCTCTCTCCCCGTATCTGCAGTTTGCAGTTCAGAAACGGGCCTCCTCGGTGTGTAAGCGCATCAAAACCAACATTTATAATCAAGCCATGTACGAAATCCTCTGAAGGATGAGTGAGTGTCGTTAGAAGCGTTAGCACGCGCAAGTTTTCCTCCCTGTTGTGACGGCAAATCACCCTACGGCAGCACCTAAGGGACACAGATGGGCGTCACTGATACTGAGCGACTCGCTCTGAGATTCATCAACACGCAAGACTCGAAATTTGAACACAGGGCTCGGGTATCAAAAGTCATTCTCTTCCCACACAACCTTCTTTTTTTGTTCAAAGTTCCTTTTGAGTATAAAAAAGAAAAGTCCTCAGAGAAAAGAAAGTTGATTTGTTCCAAGTCACATCAAAAAGTGTTCCGCTACCTAACCTGTCACTAATGACGAGATTTATAAAGTCAGTTGGAATTACAGATCGTCATTTTCTTCCCCTAATTTCTACTCTCTACCAGCTGGGGAAAGCACAAGAAAGACATATTCACAAATATTTGGTCTTTTTATAGGTGTGTGGCATTTTTTCAAGTTTTGCTTTTCACCAATTTTGATTTATACTTGATTTTAAAACATATTGAATCTTATTCTCTTCACTACCAGGAGGGAGTAGCTGCCATAAATCCTTGATACTGCCGGCTTATACAAAGGAAAGGATTGTTTTGGATCGCACAACATCTATAACTCCAGCTCAGGGGCAGAAAAAAATATGATGAAAGAAGAATTCTCTAATGTCCTCTAGGCCTAGAAAGGCAGGAGCAGGCCTTTCATTAAGCAGGGAATAGTAAATGAATCTATTTGTAGTCCCAAAATTATATAGCGGAGACTCTGCTTTCATTCAAAGATATAGTTATAAACAAACTAAGTGGGGATTTTTTTCCTACCCACAAAATCTAAATGCTATAAATTACAACTGCTTGGAAATGATTACTGTAACAATCTCGTCATAAAATATCATGATGGATGTCAATGTCAAAGAATTTAATAATAAGGAGTCTACTTTGTCCCAGTCAGGCTAAAAAAGCTGAATGTGTGATAAACATAACTTAGTCATGTTTCAAATATCAATGTCTTATGAGTAGACACAAAAATCCAGAGCTTTATAGCAAAATGCCACATAGTTTTCTAAGCGCATGATCATCTTAATTCCCTGAAAGATAATCATATTTGCAACAATGTAATTTTGGGCTTTGAATAATTGGCAGAATTATGGAGCCGTGATAAATCACTTAGATAGAAAATATGTTTAGATTATTTCTTATAAAAGCCACCAATTATATTTTTCAGGCACGCTGAGAGACCTTAGAAAATATTCTTGTAATAATTTTTCATGACATTTAACAGTTTATACTTGTGGAACTTTTTTGTTTTTAAATACAAGCTCTAAAGGGTAAGGAGAAAAGCCAAAACTCAAATAGTGTGAGGCTCAACTCTACCGTCATTTAAAATTGAAATTTTGACAAAATGTGTGACAAACAACACTAAAATCATGATTTAGCTGGAAATCCTGCACGGGAGAGATTCCTAACTTAAATAAACTGATTTCCAAGTGAGCTTTTACAGGGCAGTTTATGAAACTTAGGACACTCGTTATATCACTGTTTTTTTCTAGTGGATATGAATTAGTCATTATAAAATATTACTAAAATAATTGTGAGAATAGCTGCTTTTTAAAGAAAGTCCAGCAGATCTTTATTTAACTGTGTCTATTTCTTTAATCTGGCTCATGATGGGATACGATGGTAGTAGCTGAAACTGAAATGTGCGGGCAGTGAGGACACCGCATAAATAAAAGATCCAGAAACACTGAGGTTTGGCACGTTCAGCACAAGTAAATATTGTGTTTCTATCCCTTCATGTTTACAATTACTTGCAATTACCTTTATTTCTAATCTTTATTTCTCAAATACAAGAATATGTGTGCTACAGGATTGGAGATGGGAACTGCACAGCTTTCCAAATACTTACAAATTTGTTTCTATGTATTGAACGAAACTCAGTCCACTAAATATGTGGCCGTGTTGGGAAGTAAGTATCATAACAGAGAGTTCACAAATATTTATTAAAACACAAGTGATAAAATTGTGCTAATTGAAGCACAAATTTATACATATTTTAGGTATTTATATATAACATATATGAATATATTATAAATATATAGATTTAATTCTATATATACATCAACCTCACCAGTGACCACAATTCTTTAGAACTTAGGCCAGAAAAGAGATTAAGGAAACTGTATTTTGTCTCTGATTTCATTTAGAGTTTCTGGCATAGTGGTTAATGAAAAGCAAATTACTTAGCCTCCTTTTATTATAATTGAACGTCAGTAACGGAAATGTACATTTTTATTGCACTAGACGCAGACCTTGCTGCCTTATCACCCATGTGATGCAACAACTTACACCTGAACTGTGCATTAATATGTGCTTATGTGCTGGAATTTCAGTACTCACAGAATGTCTCAGTCATGCATTCTGTTTCATTTTATAGGATAGGGAGCAATTGACACAATTCTTCTAATAACTTATTTGTGAGAATCAGGGTTAGAAGAAATGGCTTCTGTCTTCATTTACCTCTTAAATACAAACATTCACCCTCAGTAGTGATCTGATTACTCTATTTTGTTTTCAACTGTTGTTAGATCCAAACATTTACATATTGTGCTGCCTGCCTGTCTCTCTCAGCTTTCACTTCTTTCCTTAAAATTTTCAGAGACAGCAATTCAAAAGCTACTGCCAGTTTTCTAGCTGGGAATGAAATTTTAACAGGTGCACTTCCGTGAGATTTTAAAGTAAAAAGGGAGGCAGAGGACATTTCCCTTTCCCCTTTTCTCTACTTCTGAGAGCAAGCATGGTTGTTCAAATGAGAGAATTATCTGAAAAAAAAAAATACAGTTTCTATAGTCCGGTGGCTTTGAGGATAGGAAATAATTTAATGTTGATGGTATTTCCTCTCCCTTTGGGCAACTGATATGGGCGTCCCTTCTGTAGTGACCCTGGTGATGAGATGGAGTTGCCATCTTGACATTGGCACGATGATGCAGCCGCATAATTTCATCGTTGCCCTCAAACTGCCCTCTGGTTCAGTTTTCTACTGTTTTGGTATATTTCCTGGAGAATTTTTGGACACTCTCCTTCAACTTTACAATATACCCACCAATACCTACATCAAATCACATACCTTTAAGATGAGAGATTTCTGTCTCTTGCACTTACCCCAAACTAACACATATACTGATATTTAGATGTTCTTCAATAAATTATAATATATACTTTTCTGAAATACCTTGTTTTATATAAATGATAAACTAAAAAATTTCGGATTAGGAAAGGACTAAAAAGGAAAAACAACCCATGCAATGTTGTAAGAAAAATTGTCAAAAGCGGTAACAATACTAATAAACTAGTTATTATTACAAATATATACTACATTTCTAATAAATGCAGAAGTTCCACAGTAAGTAGCTGTCTTTATTTTTATTGAGAATGTTAAAGTTAATTTGATGGAAAGCTTGAGAGAGTTGAGGGCATTCATCTTAGTTCATTTTCTATTTCTTGTACAGAAACTGGATTATGACCTAAAACTGGGTAATCTATGAGAAAAAAAATTATTACATTCATAGAGGCTGAGAAATCCAAGTTCAGCTGGCCATACCTGGTGACAGTCTTCTTGCTCCTGTGACTCTGCAGAGTCTCAGGGTGGCCCAAGGTACCACATTGCTGGGGGGCAGGGTGACCATGGAATCTCAGGTCTCTCTCCTTTTATAAAGGCATCAGTCCCACTTCTATGTTAATTCATTAATCTATGATTAATCCATCTCTATATTAATTCATTCAAGAACACAGGGCCCAATAACTTCTTAATGACCCATCTCTTAATACGGCTACATAGGGGAATACATTTTAACATGCATTTTGGAGGGGACTAAGGTTCAAACCACAATGTTCTGCCCTGGACTTCCACAACCCATGTCTTTCTTACATACAAATACATTCATTTCAAGCCTATAGTTCTAAAGTTTAAACTTGTTCTAGCTCCACCTCAAAAATCCAAAGTCTAGACTCTACTCCTTGTGCTTCTACAATCAAAATAAGTTATCTACATCCAAGGTTTACGACAGTGAAGGCATAAGCAGACATTCCCATCCCAGAAGGGAGCAGTAGACAAAAAGAAAGGAGTAGCAGACCCCAAGCCAGTCCAAATCCCAAGAAGCCAATGTGAAATCTTAAAGCTGGAGAATAATCCATTTGACTCCACATGCCAACCTGGACACACTGGGCAGGGGCTGGGATCTCAAAGTTTCATGTAGCCCTGCCGCATGTCATTGATGGGTGACGTCCACTTGGCTGCTCACACAGGTTGGTGTCTGTAGCTTTCCCAAGCAGGCATCACACCCAGATGGCAGCCTCATAGCTCCCAAAGTTTCCCCAGTGATTCTCCATGGTGACCTCACACACACAGCTCCACTAGGCATTGCCCTGGTTGGGTCTCTCTGAGGCAGCTCTGCTCCTGTGACAAGTCTTTGTTGGGGCCAGTGGCCTTTGGTGGCATCCTTTGAAATCTGGGTGAAGACTGCTGTTCCTCTTTTTGCTTTCTGAAATCCTGCAGAATTAGCACCAATTGAATGCTGCCACGGCTCAAGGCTTGTATCTTCTTGAATAACAGGGTGATCCGTACTTGGGGCTGCTCGTGCCACAGGGAGGGGGGCCAAAAATCACTGTGCTAGAATCAGAGCCCAGGGTCCCAAGGCAGGCCTGGGTAGTTATCCCAAAGAAGGGGTCTGGAGCCCATTTCAATGCCATCTGTCCTCCCAAAAACTCAAGTAATGGGAGGGGCAGTCTATCTTGTAAATGTCTTTGAGCTCTTTCTTCTATTGTCTTTTAAGGAATAACACTTGTTCCCTTCTATTCTTCCTCATCCTTTGGCAAATGGTTACCGGGCCATACCTTTGGTCTTCTAAACATGATTTTTCACTCTTTATGTGTTCAGACTATTAGTTTTCCAAATATTGATGGTGTTCTTCTGTTTGGGGTATAAATTCTGTATTGGATTAGAGTCTTCCCCCCCTACACACAACTTAATATTAATGATTAAAAGCAGCTGTGTGAATAGACAACCTACATAATGGGAGAAAGTATTTGCATGCAATATATTTGACAAAAGGGCTAATAATTATAATCCATAAAGAATATAAATAAGGCTCGGTGCCTGTGGCTCAAGTGGCTAAGGCGCCAGCCACATACACCTAAGGTGATGAGTTCGAATCCAGGCTGGGCCCACCAAACAACAATGATGGCTACAACCAAAAAATAGCCAGGTGTTGTGGTGGGCATCTGTGGTCCCAGCTACTTGGGAGGCTGAGGCAGGAGACTGGCTTGAGCCCAGGAGTTGGAGGTTACTGTGAGCTGTAATGCCACAGCACTGTACCTAGGGGGACAGCTTGAGTCTCTGTCTCAAAAAAAAAAAAAATAGAATACAAATAAATAGCATAACATTTATGGAAAAACTATGGTGATACCTCAAAGAACTAAAAACTGACCTACCATTTGATCCAGAAAACCCAAAGAAAAACAGTCATGTTATCAAAGAGCCACGTGGACTCAATATTGACCAAAAGACACAATTCTCAATCATGAAGATGTTGAATCAACCCAACTACCTGTCAAGATATGAGTGGATTGATAAAATGTGGTATCTGTGTACCATGGCACACTACTCAGCCATAAAAAATGGTGAAATGATGCCTTTTATAACAACCTGGCTGGAGTCAGAGACCAGTACTTGTAAGTGAAATAACACAAGAATGGAAAAACAATCATCACATGGACCCACTACTAAACTAGAACTAACTAATCAACACCCGTGTACACATATGGCAGTAAAAGGCAATGGAAATAAAGCAGGTGGGGCAGGAGGGAGGGAGGGGGTTGGGAAATTCCCACAGAATGGATACAAGGTTTGTTGTCTGGGTGATGGACACACTTAGAACTTTGACTCAAACTCCACGTATGTACATCTAAAATGAAATAAAATAAAATAAAGTAGCCACAGGCATCCTGAATACTGTGCTGCTTAGATAGTTCTCTCACCAAATATCCTAATTCCTTACTCATCCCAGAAAGACTTAAGTCATGTACAAGATGAAATAATGAAGGCAAATTCTTTGCCAGTTTATAAAACAGATGACCTTTACTCTAGTTTCCCATACCATGTTCCACAATTCCATCTGAAATCTCATCAGAATGGTCTTTACATGCATTGTTCTATCATCAAATTTCTAATTACAACCTCTTGACTCATCTCTAAGGCATTCTAAACCTGCTCTAGTTTCCTTTCTTCTAAGCACTCACCAGAATCTAGACTTTTTTTAGCCTACTCCTCTAAATTCTTTCAGCTTCTTCCCATTACCCAATTCCAAAGCCATTTTATTTATTATAAGCAACCCCCTGCTCCTGGGATCAATTTTTGTCTCAGTCTGTATTCTATTGCTTAAGATGAAATACAAGAAACTGGGTAATTTTCAAGATAGGAATTTATTTCTCATAAACTCACAGTTGACAAATTGAACATCAAGTTGTCACATCTCACGAGAGCTGTCTTACTGGTGAGGACTCCACACATCCTCAGGAGTGTGGGGCACCATGTGAAGGGGACAGTGAGTGTTAGTTCCGGTCTCTCTCTCCATGTAAAACTACTAGTCTGACTCCCATGATAACATATTTAGGCATTAACTCATTTATCCATGAATTAATCCATTTGTGAGGGCAGAGCCCCTGTTACCCAGACTCCTTCCTGGGCCTGCCAGGTGCAATGGAGTGTCCCACCTCTCAATACAGCCATGTCCATTTCAAAGATGAGTTTTGGGGAGAACAAATGCAAACCATAGCAGCATTCAGTAATGAGAATGATGGCAGAGGATGGTCATAATCAGAAAAGGGTTCAGGTAGACATGAAAAAGGAGGCATTTAATCAAATGATGTGATATGATGTTGCAGATAGATAATACTGGATCACAAAATGTATTTATTTATGAAGTTCATTCATGGTAGAGATGTTGCCAAATTGAGACAGGTGGAAGGCTAGTGGATAAGTGATCACCTTGTAAACTTTTGTACTTCTCTATGGCTTTCAGAGAGCTTGTTTATTTTGCATTAATTTCTATTATCTAAAAGTACAAACTTTTAATATGCTAAATAAATTTATGTCATATGGACTAAAGTGTAATATTAAGTATCCATAAGGTAGTTTTACATTATTAGAGATCAGATGATGCCTACAGTTTCATTTAATTTCACTTATTTATATTAATTAAAAAATTATGATTGTTATAAGTTTATGAAAGCAGGATATTTCACATACAAATTTCACTTCAAGAGTTATTATCACAAAATCTTTATTTGTGAAAAGTTATTTATTTAAAAAGAAAATCAGATAATTTATCCCATCGACTTGAGTTCTGTCTCTATCCACTTGCTCTCAAAGACAATAGTGACCATTTGCTACTCTAAATTGACTTCACATTTCTATCTACTGTGGCAAATGTGTGATTTTACTTGCGAGAACTTGGAATGATTCAGGGATGAGCTTTCACATCCCCATATCCTTTCTTCTCTTCATTTACTTGTTCAGTAGTAAGCAAAGTGAAATAAACCAAGGGAGCATAAATCAACCTTCTCAATCCAGACTGGATTTAGAACCCAGACCCTGGGTACCTCAAATATCACCCCCAAGATACTTTAAGCATCTGCATAGTGAGGAAGGGATTTCATTTTCCAGATACTATCATTCATATATCTTTATTGGTCTATAAATAATGCACTCTAGAGTAGGCAGTAAATACCTGCTATTTCCTGATTGACACTTATAGTAGACCGAGAGCCAAACTCAAATGTGGAAAGCCTAGACGTTGACAGTCACTGAGACCCATCAGGCTTAAAATTGTCTCATTATGCATTTCAGAATTCTCAGACTCAATGACTGATTTTAAACATTTTTCAAAGCACTGGCTTTCTTCTCATATCATTTATTACAGTCTGAAAATATTGTTACATAATTCAATAGTATACTTTATTGAAAATCACTTAAATATGAAAAATATTTTCTGCTTCTTGTTATATTTGTCTATAGATTTACGCTTAGAGTCATCACAATGATAGGTAAAATCTATTAACATTAGAGAAAATTAATTCCAAGTGGCTAATCAATTTGGGACTAATTCTTAAAAACATATGTAGTCTAGTAAAAAATACTGAAAGACAAACTGATCATTTTAAGCCACAGACCATGCTTTTTCTCAAGTGCTATCAGAATAAATAACACTGTGAGTAAAATATATGCAGACGATGTGTTACTATAGACACAGATTTGCATTTATGTTTTGTAATATTGTTCTTGAGATTGCTAAAGTCTTTCACACCCTATGAGAAGCATACCAACATGTACTGTGTGTCTGTTTAATTATTATCCTATTTTGCCATGCATAATGTGCACTTTCTTGCCCAAATTTTTGAGGGAAATAAAGATGCATATTATACCTGGATCCTGTCTAGGGGTTATGGAACCCAGTGAGTCTCCCAGGACTGCCAGGTCCTCCCTCCTGGGCCTACCAGGTGCAAGAAGATAACTGGAAGAATCCAGGATCCAATGGGCCCTGCCCAGAGTGGCCTAGTGTCACAGTCAAAGGAGGGGGCAGTGGCAGGACTGATGAGGTGGGCTGCGGCTGTGATAGGCAAGGCATGAGGCCCAAGGTCAGCCCCACAGAGGGGAATCCCTGCTTCAGCCCAAGGGACCATCTGACTGCTTGTAGCTAAGCAGCTTCAGAAGCTCCAGGCTGGCGGCTACATGCATAGATGGCCACCTTGGCTGCAGCCCAATGTGTTGGGGACAGCTGGGCTCCCAAAAGGAGGGAAGGGGCATCCCTCACGGAGCAGGTGGTGGTGGGAGGGCAATGTGATCGGCACATTGACAAGGGGACCTTACCCCTCCCCAGATGTGTCTCTGCAAGCCAAGAGCTGTCCACTTTCTCGTGGGGAGTTTTCCTTAAAGTTTGAGTTAGAAACGCAAGTGCACGTTACCCACAGGGGAACATTAGATACAGCAAAATATAGTAATATGCCAATCCCTTATATTTTTAACTGTCAGTCATTCAGAATTTTTTCAACTATGTTCTTTAAAATCCATATTATAGACAACCTAATATGTCTTTTCTTCACATTAATATTGTATTTTAGGTGTCAATTTTTTTTCCTTAAAAATTCATGTACAGTACAGTTAATTAAGTTAATCTGTAGTTGGGTCCTTCCATGATTTTTAATTTTTAATGCCCTAGTCAACACCATCTCAAAAAAATTCTTTAAGTCACACCTTAATTTCTCTGTGGCCATCTAGTTCATCTAAACTTACATCATTGTTATTTTTTCTTAACAGTTTTACCCCAAATTTTCCACAGCACAAAGTGTTTCATAGCCTCTCCCTATAAATGATTTACTCTGATCTAATTCATCTTTACATTACAACGAAAATAGCATCTTTTCAGAGAGTGTGGGCCCTTCATGTTCATCCAAATTTGTCATAAATAAAATATTTCCTACTTTTTAAAGGCTAAGTAACATATATTTCCCACATTTTTATCCACTTAGCCATACATAGACCCTTAGGTTTATTCTGTAATACAGCAATAAACATCTCCTGGATTTACTAATTGTATCTCCTTAGAACATATTCCTATGAATGGGATCGCTGGATAATATGAAACTTTTTATTGTTTTTAGGTTTTTGAGAATCTTCTATGCTGCATTCCACAATGGCTATGTCAATTTACATTCCCACCAACCAGGCATGAAGGTTGTCTTTTCTTCACATCTCCATAAAATCTCCACCATTTCACTTTTTTATAATTGCCATCCTAACTTGTGTGAGTTAATATTTCATCATAGTTCTGATTTGTGTGTATTTGATGATTGAACAAATGAGATCTGGAAGGAATGTGTGAACATGGTAAGAGCCTGATATGACAAGCCCACCGCTAACATCAGACTCACTAGTGAAAAGATGAAATATTTTTCTCTAAGACAAAATACATACTTATGAATAAAATTTGTATTATTTTTCACTAAATTATTTATAATTTATTATTATTTTTATTATTTTGATCCTACCTTAATTAACTGTTATTTTAACTACCTTAAGTTGATTGTTGTTTTGACTATTTTATTCAAATATTTCTGAAGTGTGTTTGCTTGAATGCACACATGCACATTTCTATCCAGTAGTGAATTCCTAGACAGAGCAAATAGGCAAGGGGAAATAAAAGGCATATGTAAGGGTTAACATCTATATTAACAACACATTCAAGAAAAAGTGCATCTTAGAAGGAGGTGCCTGTGGACCTTGCTGATTAAGAGAAATGATACAAAAGACCAGAGGCGGTTTAACACGTGCACACATTCCTAAGAAATTTACTCATATCACTCCCCACCTCCTTCCTACTTCATCCTCACAATACTAGCCTATCACAAACCAGGACTACATACATAATCAAATTTAGAAGTACCCCTCATTCCCCCACTAA
>CAUYTI010088379.1:0-10654 GCA_963575145.1 Galago senegalensis | reverse complement strand
GCCTCCCAAGTAGCTGGGACCACAGGCGCCCGCCACAACACCCGGCTATTTTTTGGTTGCAGCCGTCATTGTTGTTTGGCGGGTCCGGGCTGGGGATTCGAACCCACCACCTTAGGTGTACGTGGCTGGTGCCTTAGCCGGTTGAGCTATTCCATTCAATCTTTAAAGTTCAAGTAGCATCATCTCCACCATGAAGCACACCTCCAAGCTGACCTTGGGAACCTCCTTACAGATTTAGGCCTTCCTCTATCTTCCCCCTTGAACTTTAACATATTTTCTGTCCCCTCAATATTGAGAAACTTCTTAATCCAGCCTGTGTTTACTATTCTGTAGCCTTCCTGTTAAACACAATGCTTCATCCGTAACAGGTGGAAGATACTGGGTTAAATATACCTGAACTAAACGAGGAAGGAGGTAGGATAATGAGTTGTGTGACAAAGAAGGAGAATTCAACTTAAATATGTTCAAAGCAATTTTTAAAAGTTAGGACTAAATTTAATACATGGAAGTAAAAGATTATAATGAAAAACGAAGTACAAATTCAATTGTTTCAGGAAAGGGAGGATTTTGGTACGCTCACGTACTGAGGGGAAAAATAGCTCTAACTCATCCTACGATACAAACTGGATGAGTCAGCAGCAGAAAGCAATTATTTAAAAAGCAAACATTCTGCTGAAATATATTAATAGGAGTATGACTAGCTTATCTTGAGTAGTAATCTTTCTTCCATATTTGGCAATCATCAAGCCTTTCCTAAAGCATTTAGGAAAGTTGTAGAGAAATTGGAGCTCATTCAAAGGAGAGAGATAAAAATGAAAATAAAACTATTAGAAAAGATGAAAGGGATTCCAGGACTCCGAAGAGGTCAGAAAACAGAAAGGAAGATCATGAATTAAAACTTGTCATCGTGCCCAGCCCAATACTTGGCACAGAGCACACTAAAAAACTTTCCGATTAATTAAAGTACTCCAATTGAGGCTCAAAGGACAAAGATCAGGAGGCCCACATTAGTATGGTGGCCAAAACTGCATGAAACAGATTAAAATTCTGGAAGCGGTGTGAAAGTTATTTGAAGGAGACTCTTCTGATGATACCAAGTGAACAAACCTTGGAACAAACTTCAGTGGGAGATCATGAAATAGTTCTGTACGCATGTCTGTGAGAATCATTTCGATGACAAGCTGCTGTGAGTGGTATGAAGCTCAGTCTGGAAATGATGGGCTGGACTAGCTGCCCTTCTAACCACTCAGAATTCTAATGCTCATTGCTATATTACTTTATTTTTCTGATCCACATGTCTGGGACGGTAGTTTTATTCCATCTATTTCACCCACATGCATCCTGATTCTTCATAATTCTCACTTTCTTTCTCATGTGTATTTTCCTAAGGTTGATAAAAATGAGGTGTCTCCGTTTATTTTCTTCTCTTTATTCTCACCTGGTAATAGATTTGCACAAGCTACAGGAAAGAAAAAAAAAATCTCCACTGAGAAAGTTGACAGTATTTGTTGCACATGTGAATGTATAATAAGAATTGTTTTATAATAGCATCTGTTAATAACGTGAATTACAGACCCTGTGCTGGGGCACTATATGCTTTATCTCATTTAATCCTAAAACATATCTGAGAAAGGTACTGTTAGAATCTCGTGCATGGATCGTTTTAAGTAAATTATTCTAAGTCACAGGCTTTAAGAGGCTTTTTTAACTTCAGGGGAAGAAAAAATCCTTAATTCTATTCTGTGCTATTCAATCCCATTTTATCCTATCTATTCAGCCATGTATTCAAAAAGTATTTATTGAAGCATGAACTGCATGCCATCCTTTATGTAGGTGCTGGGGTATGGATTGTGTTCCTAGGAAATACGGTTTGAGATGGGGATTTCAGGAAAGAGGTTTGCTGGAGCAGGCTCTCAGGAACACCTAGAGGGAGGTGAAAGGACGGAGAGGGCCGAGGGAGAGGCTGAATCACAACACACATGCAAAATAGACCTCATTGTGTTTCCTGGGCCCTCTGGAGACCTAGGGGCTTTCAGAGTTGTCCTGGATTGTGACAAAGTGTCTGGGCCTTCTACTCTACTCACCCATCACTGAATGGAGGCTTCCCCCAGGGGGGGCAGCACTGAGCCTGATGAGACACATCCCTTTTGGCCAAAGGCAGTTGCAGAAAAAGGGCTCAAACTGTGGGCCAATCCCAAGTGCATACTGTAGCAGACAAACACATGAGTGCCCACTCTCACGATGTTTACCTGCTATTGCAGAAGTGGGAGAAACAGACACTAGATAAATTTTTTTTCCATGTGGCAAATGGTAACAGGTTGCAAGGAGAAAATGAAGCCGGGGAGAGGAAGTTTCAAGGGTGAGAGGATGACACAATTGAGGGAAAGCTGCATTGGGAAGGTACATTTGAGCAAAGATTTTGAAGAGATGAGGAGGAGATACACGTGCACATCTGGAACCAAAGCAATGTTGGGTGGAAAGACATGAACGCCATGAGAAGAAGCATGTTGGAACATCTGAGGCACAGCACGGGGAGACGGCCAGTGTGGCTGGACACAGCCTACACAGAACAGAATGATAAAAAGGTAAAGAACTAATAGGAGATGGAAACTGAATAATTAAGGTGCTTTATGACATATTAAGGACTTTGGCATGTATTCTGAAAGAAGAAAGTTGTCTGAGGGATTTCAGGAGAGGAGTGAATCATCTGACAAATTTGATAAGGCTTCCACTTGTATCAACAGTAAACCATACAGAAACAGAGGCAAAAATAAGATAAACGTTAAGCTATTGCAGTAAGCTAGGAAAGAATGGCTGGTAGTTTCTACCAGGGTGGTAATAGGGCAGGTGGGGAGAATTGGTTAGAATCTGGAAACATTTGGAAGGGGAATCAACAGAATTTGCTAAGCAAGAATCCACAATTTACTACTTGGCCTTAAGCAAACTTAATTATTTAGAGCCTTGCTATCTTTTCCTTAAAATAGGGATACTATGTCCATTCGACTGAACAGATTGTGAAGATTAAATGGAGAATGTATGTGATGTGCTTGGCACAATGCCCAGAACACAAAGGACGCTCAATAAACACTCCCTTCTCTCCCATCTCCTGGCGCCCCCCCCCCTTTACGCTGTGCCTTTTCTTTCATCACTTCATGTGGTCTTTAAAAAAACATACTCTATGATGACAGGGCAAGCCATATTATCTTTGACTTATAAATGAAGAAATACAATACCGTTAATGTGAATAATTTATAGAAAAGTGCATCAAAAGTTAATGGAAACATCTTTGGACTTGACTCCTGATGCAATGTACCTCCAAGTGTTGATGTTTGACTCCTTCCAGCTATCCTTCTCATACATCTCATAAAAAAATAAAATTCACCCTTGTGGATTTTAAAAGTATGCTCTCCAAATCTTAAAGTTTTAAAGGTTTCTTTTAAAAAAACATATGCTGTCCCAGCTGTCTACATCTAATAAAGCAACCACTGACATAAGGGGGAAAAGGAATGGAATATAACATTTCAGAGGTTTTTCAGATACACTCGGGCATTTGAATAATATGAATGCCCTTAAATTGGGTTAAAATGCAAGTATAGAAATTACGGAAGACGGGAAGTCCCTATAGTGTACATAAAGGCCAAGACATTCAAAGGCAACACTGTTTACGATGCATACGTTATTAACAAACTAGAAAAATCACAGGGTATTAACAAAAACTAAATACCAGTTGTTTCTTCTATTCACATTTAAAATTGTGTGTTTATCAGATTTTTCTATACTATTTTACTATAATAATATTCATAATCTTGTTTATCTAACTTAGAACCACTATGTGAGTAATTATGCAGAGTAATTAGCACATGTCCCCATATGTTTTACTATTTCACAGTAAGAACTACAAGTGTTGTAATTTTGTACCACTGCTCACGAGAAAATTATTACTGAATGTCCCAGGGATCAAAATCAGTAAAAAAAAGAAAAGAAAAATAAGATATAAAAATATAAAGCTTCCAAGATGAGTCACTGATTTAGAACTATTTGTCATATAATTAACTAATTTTGAGAGCTGATATTTTATGTTATTCATTGAATGACTTATATTTCAAAGTCAATTTGGTTTTGGACACAGGTAATTCTAACCTTATTTTGCTCACAAAAAGGCAATATTGATGGGCCAAGGAACAAAAGGAAGAATGAAGACTACCCCAGCTGTCTTTCCCCCTTTGGCCAGCCTTTCTCTACTGGAGAAGTCGAAATAAAGACCCAATGAAAGAAGGGTTAATGGAAGCCTCAAGATAGCCTCACTATCAGAATTATCTGCAAAGTTTATTAAACATAAAGAATCCTAGACCATATGCAAGACCTACCAAATGATAATCTCTGAGTGGGATCCATAAATCTTATTTAAGATTTTTGATGATATTTTCCCATACTAAAGTTTCAGAGTCACAAATTCTAACTTCAGAAATAAAATGAATAAATAATTAAAAGTTGCTGAAGCTTGATTTATTTTTCTGTAAATTGGGGATAAATATATTTACCACATTAGATGTTTTGAAAATTAAATTAGAGCAACAAGAAGAAACATGAAACATGCAATCTTTGGTGGAATTTTGTATCACTACACTTGAGCCATATTTCAAACCTAGTTTTCTGGGCTGGTTCAATAGAAAGACAAAAGATAGGATATTCCAAGAAAGTAATTTAAGGAATAGATCATGAAAATGTATATATTACTGATGATAGTGAAGCCAGAGAAGATGTAGCAGAGTGAAAGAGAGGGTCTGGGAATCTTAATAAAGTCAGAGAAAATTTGTAGTGAGCCTACCTAAAGTATTGTCAGAACAGAGGATAGAGAAGAAATTCTATGCTTCCTCATTTCAAATTTTCAGGATAGAAATATATAAGTGTGTGTGTGTGAGAGAGAGAGAGAGAGAGAATAAAATTGTTGGGAATATACTAAAACTATGAAAAGTAACTGAAATCAACTACAAAGATGTGAAACATAAGACACTGGACAATTTAATATGTGACAATTTGAAGGCCTCAAGAGAACCAAAAGCCTATGTCTACTGCATCCAATGAATCTGTATCTCTCCTCTAAAAAGATGCACCACTCTTTGCGAGAGTTCGTGGTTAGAGAAAACAATAAGAAAATTGCCAAAAAGCAAGGAATTAAAATTTAAGATTTCATTGCTCTGATGATTGCTGGTTACAGCAAGGCTCAGGATATGACCAAAAATTTAAATGATTAAAGTGGAGTTATAGACCAATGGGATTGAGATCAAGGCCAATGGCAGAGAATGTATGGACAGCTAAAGTAACTGGGGCATGCGAGAGTCTGAAGGTGGAGAGGAAGATGGTGCACTAGAGACAATAAACATTACATTAGGCTGGAAGAGTAATTCTTGACAAGGCAACCAGCATTGTGGAGCTGGGAACTGTGGGTCCTTCCACCCTGGCTCTGGTTCCCATGGGTATGAGAAGGTAAGCAATGCATGTGCGCTCAGGCAGCTTCCAGGGAAACAAAGAGCTCTGAGGAGCATCAAATCTGAAGAACCCAGAGGCTTGATCTCTGAAAAGATTGAGAATGTCCAGGAAGTGGTTTGCCATGGAAGGGGTATGACTGAGCTCTCAAGGAAGGCCCTCAGAAAGGTCCTTGCTCTCAAAAGGGAACCTTGCACTTGGGTCTAAAGGCTCTGTGGACAATGCCTTGAAATTCTTGACAATTCTATCCTTAAATTTGAGTGTTGCAATCACTGGGATGGAATATTGGAGGATGTGCCAGGGTTTGGAACCTTGGCTCTGGTGTGGTGTGACACTTCCTCCCTGCCTCCCCAATCTCCCAGTACAGATTTCAGTCAGGCGCTTCCCGCTGCTGTCCAGTGACTGCTGCTCCCCCCATTAGGGTCCAGGCATAGAGCGAGGGGAGAGACAAGGTCAGGCATATAAATCTCACACTCGGAGATTTGGGCTGGAACCAGGTACCTCTGAGAGTCTGAACTTGCCCAGCATATTTTTTCACACCCAAGGGAACATGACATTAAATAATAATAATAATAATTTTTCAAAATCACTGGTTAGGAAGAGATCAAAGAAGAAAGGTAAAAGCTATTTTCCCCACACTTTTTGCACAAAGCGGCCCTTGTTGGCCTTTGGCACTGGGTCCCACAAATTATGTAGCTGGTTTTGATTGCCGGTTTCCAAAGGTCACATTGGAAACAGTCTGGAAGGAACTTAATGGTGAGGAGTTGGAGAGAAGGGACATCTTTGAGCCCTTAGGAGAGGATGGATGGAAAAATTGAGATAACAGGGGATGATGAACTTCACAGTTTGAGCAGTGGCCAAGAATAAGTTTGTGAGAGACAGAGAGGTTAGCCTGTCAAAGATCCAAATGGAAACTTGGCCAAAGTTTTAGTGAGTGCACTGAACTCACTTTAACTTTAGCTGGTGGCCTCTGCTTGGAGTATCAAATACAAAGTTGAGAGGTTGATAATAGTTGGTTCAATAAATCCTTTCTCAGGGGCTATTTAGTTAGATAAACTTCACAAAGTTTGAAACCGCTCCACATGTTGAATACAGCAATACTCTCATGGTAAGTGTGAGCAGGTACAAGCCAAATGAAGCCAGGGCAGATAGAATACTGGTCTTATTACTAAGAGCAGGTTACAGTCAAACAATTATTGAACTTACAAAGGAAAAAGAAAACTCTGGGCCTTGGTTTTTCAATTGTTGACTTTTTACATATCATGAGAGATTTTAATTTCTTTGAGGTTGATCTGTAAAACAGTAATGATGATAATTGCTGTTGTTTGATTGCTCAGGGTCCTTGAAAGTGTCACAGTACATAACTTATGTGATGTTTCCTTGCAAATAACTGCCTTAACATTGTGACTTTACTTCTATACCTTTTTTTCCTTGTTCTTTGGAGGATCATAGGATACTTCCAATGAGTATACAGAGAGAAGACACAGCCATTCTTCCTCACTGCCAGCCCCACATCTCTGAGGCAGTGAAAGCTTTAGGGGGGAGCAATAGAAAGTTTAAAAACAAAGGAAAATCATAAGATGAACTTTCAAAGCAGAAACTGGGCCTCGCTGTAACCAGCAATCATCAGACCAATGAAATCTTAAGTTTATACATTCAAACCTCAAGGGTGTATAAGTGAGTGTCTTCGAAGATTTATGTATTGAGGAGAGAAGATGGTGGGAAGAGGAAGAAAAAAATTTTATTTTGCTGAATTTTAAAATCGTTCCCACTCCATATCATTAATCTATACTTAACTTGTTTGCTTTTCTCTAGTATTGTCTCTTTTTCTCATTCAACATATTATGGCAAGGACTAAGATGTAAGTGGGCTGAGCCCTGTCTAGGTACCTTGCCTCATTCACCAGTGGAATACCACCCAAAAGAGTTGTCACAATGGAGCAACTATGGACAGGGTGGGAAAAAATCCAATTATAAACCCAGAGATAATTAAACCTTTGACGAAATAACAGTGTAAGGATTTTAGGGGAAAATCTACAAACAACTAGTCCAGAAATTAAAATTTGAGTATAATTTTTCACACCCATTTTGATAATTAGCCCAAATCCCAGCATGAATGTTTTTGAAATATCTTTTCTCACACATATATTTAAATTCTGAAATAATATCCACTTCTCCACTTTTGTGAGATTTTGAGAATAGACCATAAAAAATTATATTGTGTCCCAAAATTGCATTTTCCCTCCTGTGGAGATGAAAATAATAGCTAAAATAGAATGTATGAGAGATGAAATCTCTCCGATAAGGTGCCTGCCTGGCTTCTTTGAATAGATCGCCACCTAGGGGAAATTAATAAGATGCAGGCAACATCTGCAATGCACCACCCAAGTTAGCTGTATGATACTTAATGACGTGTATTTTAAGGGGAAAAAAAAAGCTAAATGTCCTCATATTTGAGCAAATCAGGTAAGCCCACCTAGGAAAAAGACTACCTAATGTGCCCATAAAGTGTGTTTATGTATAATTTTATTTTCACTACTAACATTAGAACTGCATATAGCTTTTGTTTATTCCTTGGGGCTTGACTTCTAATTTCTTCCCCCATTTTTAGAAAATTGGTGTCTATTTGATTATGAGGAGAGGGCGGAGAAAGATAGCAGACTAGAGACATCTCCTTGCCAGCCGCTCTTGGTGAGATAGGGGACAGAGAATTTCAGACACCTCTGGCTAGGGGAACCTCCCCAGAAACATCACTCCAGGGGGCACAGTGAAGCACTAGGAGATGCCAGGAGCCAAGAAGGAGGTCTGGAGCTGAGGAGGACCAGCACAAAAGTCAGGTGCTGGGGTACAGGCAGAGGGCAGCTGGCGGCCTTCCCTGGGAGGACAAGAGGTGGGAAAGTGCTGTCCAACATTTTTGGGGTTTGGACTAGAAAGCTCCCTGGACTGCCTTGAAGGGGGTTGGAGGAGCAAAGGAACTTGAGCGGAGATTGAGTGGGTTGAAGCTCTCCTTGGCTTAGCTATGACCAGGCTGCCCACTGTAGGAAAGTCAAGTAGAAAAAGCAGTCCATGAGGTCTTAATGCATGGCTGGATCTGAAATGCCTGCTAAGCTTGGGCAGCCATTTGGGGGGTGAGTTGAGTGTCACCCAATCCTGGCAAACCACTTTGTTTTCAAGGGGCACTGTTTGAAAGGTCAAGATGTGATAACTGAGAGATCTGGTGAGATCTTTGGGATCCTAACTTCAGGGACTGAAGGATGATGGAGTAACAGTGCCCTGATTGGGTGCAAGTAGATCAGGAGGGCAGGTTCTGAAACTGAAGAGTGGTTTCTGGCCCATATAAGACACCGGGAAAACGACATGTGTTCTCCATCTCTGAACACCACAGTGCCACCTGGTGTCTACTCAATGTACTGCAATTTGCGTGTGTTTGTGTGTGTGTGTGTGTGTGTGTGTGTGTGTGTGTGTGTGTGTGCGCGCGCACGCGTGCGCGTGTGGGCATATACTCACACCTATATTTTTTCATGCTTTTTTCCCTATTTTTTCTTTTTTTTTTTTGTTTGGTTTGGTGAGGGTGTATTTTTTTTTTCATTTTTACTTTCTTCAATAGCAAGGTTTCCTCCATTTTGGTAAATTTTCCAGCCCCTTTTTATTTTTTATTTCCTTTTGCTTTCTCTCCTTTTGTCTCACCCTTGGTTCATATTTTTCTACTTATCTTACATTAATTTCTCATGCAACAACTAAGATATCCCTTTTTTCCCTTCAGTATATAAAATTGTATTTTTAATTTTCTTTAACTATTTTTACTATGTTTTTTTTCTTTTCTCTGAGGACTGGGGATCCTGACATTGGTCTGGCTGGGGGTTCAGTGCATTGGTCTGTCTCGAGGTGGCCATGAGCTCATAGTCAAAGGTGTCCTTCTAGCTTTCGCCTTTGGAAAGACAGTATTGGTAGATTCCCCACTGTGATATACTGCTCATTTTTTTCTATATTTGGCAGAGGTTGGATCTCGTTTTTGCCCCTGCTGATAAGGAGACCCTGACCTAGAGGGCCCCACCCATTCACCCCAGTTCCCCAAAGTCATGGAGAAGTAAAGGAAGTAAGTGAACAAAAATAACACACATGAGGAGAAACTAGCAGAAAAATTCTGGCAGCAAGAAAACTGAGAACAGAGCAACTCCTCCAAGGTATCATGAGGGAGCCATACAGAGGATTCCACCTATAAAAATTTAATGGAAATGACAGAAAATGAATTAAAAATATAGATGGCAAAGGCAATAAAGGAATTGAGAAATGGAAAATTAGAACCAAAAAGCGTATGAAAGAGATAAAGAATATACAAAGGATATGGTGGAGCTTAAGGAATTGAAGGAGTCACTCAGGGAGCTTAAAAATGCAGTCAAAAGTGTCAGTAACCAATTAGACTTTGGAGAAGAAAGAATCTCAGATCTTGAGGATAAAGCTCTTGAGCTAATCCAGGTACTTAAAGAGACAGGAAAGAAAAGAGAGAAATCAGAACAGTCACTCAAAGAATTGAAACTTCATGAAACCTTCAAACCTTCAAACAGACTGTATAGGAATCCCTGAAGGGGAAGAAGAGTGCCCCAAAGGAATGGAAGCCAAATTGGAGGATTTTGTAGATGAAAATTTCCCAAGTTTCACTAAAGATTCTGAAACACTCCTTGTACTTGGATCTTTCCCTGGTTTTGATATCAGTGTGATGTTTTCTTCATAGAACATGTTGGGGAAGTTTCAAATGGGCTTCATCCCAGGGATACAAGACTGGTTTAACCTATACAAATCCATAAATATAATTCATCATGTAAATAAAAGCAAAAACAAAGACCATATGATCTTCTTAATGGAATATAGGCAAGGGCGGCACATGTCTTAAACTGATTAAAGCCATCTATGAAAAGCCCACAGCTAATATCATACTGAATGGAGTAAAACTGAAAGCTTTTCCACTTAAAACAGAACTAGACAAGGTTGTCCTCTACTACCACTACTATTCAACATAGTGCTGGAAATTCTGGCCAATGCAATCTGGGAAAAGAATGCTATAAAGGGCATCCAAATGATAACTGAGAAAATGACATGAAGGCTGTGTTGACTAGTTTGATGGAAGTATTTCAGAATGCATGTGAAAACCCCACACTGTACCCCAGAAG
>CAUYTI010088378.1:0-15241 GCA_963575145.1 Galago senegalensis | reverse complement strand
AAAATGACATGAAGGCTGTGTTGACCAGTTTGATGGAAGTAGTTCAGAATGCATGTGAAAACCCCACACTGTACCCCAGAAGTGCATTAATGTACATAGTTAACATTCAATTAAAAAATAAATTAAAAAAAAAAAAAAAAGGAGATGAAATCTCTTCTAGGACTTAATACACAAGAATGGAAAGGCGGCTGTGGATCCCAGTCCTGACTGTTACCGACAGTCATCATCTTCCTTTTCTCCTGCCTCTTCTAGACGTCCACAGCTTTCAACAAAGGCTGCGGCTGGAAAAAAAAGTTGCCAGTTTTTGTGGCTGAAAACGTCATGCTTCTGAGATTAGGGTTCTTACCTGTCCTACCCTCACTAGTCTATGTTTTCGGCAGTTAACCTTTCACCATTTTCACGAGGCATTGAAGCACAAGGAATTCAACACTGAATTTCTCAGGTTCACACACGCATCCATTGTGTGACATCAATCCTGGCTCCTGAAGGTAACTGCAATTTATTTCTTCTGCCCTGGAGTAATTTCTCCCTTTGTCTTCTGGTCCAATGGCCTGCGGAACACACAGTAAATAAGAATTTGCTGTAGTTTCACGTTCAGTTTCTGGTCACAGGTGCTCCACTTCATCACACAGGCCCCTCTTCAGGACTGAAGGATTTTTGCCCACAGTTCAGGTAAGTTTATTGGTTGATTGTCCCCCCGTTGGGGGAACTCGCCCTGGCTGACAAGGGGCTATCTTCTAAAAGTTATGCTTTTCTCCTAGGAAAGCCTTATTCACAGTGGGTCACTGCAGGGTTATAAAAGTCCAGCCACCTCAACTCAAATTTCCACACCTCTAAGGCAATGCTGGCTCCACAAGCCTTCATGAACATGCTGACCCATTACCCTGACTGCACTGCAGCTCAGCTTCCCCCTGCCCAGAACTGTCTTCCTCTCCCCCTACAGATACTGATCCTGAGAACACTCTTTAATAAACTTCCTGTATGCTAACCTCCAACCTAGAGTATTTCCTTGGGAACCAATCTGTAGTATTTGCTACAAGCTGTGGTCCAAGAAAGCAGTGCCAAGGTGGGGAATCGGAACAAAGTCACATGTTGTGCAGCTAGAAATTAGGGTCTACATTACTGGTTATGAAAGTGGCTTGTACACGAGCTGGCACAAGATACCACTGGAAACCCTAAATCTGAGCGTGTGGTAAACTGGAAGGACTTACCCAATTAGTGGGAGAAATATTAATTATGTAGTTTAAAGAGAATGAAATTGATGGAATTGAATGGCTATTGTGAGGGAAAATTAACATTTTGAGAAAGCTGATGAAATGCTGAAGATGATTAGTCTGTAACGGTGAGAAGCAGAGAAACTAGGTGGCAGTATATAAATCACTTCAGATTGGTACGAAAATAGATAATTAGTATTAAATTCTCAGTACTCAGGTATCTGATAAGCCAAGGTCAGGACTTTGATTGAGAAAGAATAGAGTCCTTAGCTGTGGGGCATCGAAACTGAGGAATTAAAAAATTCTTGAATCCCCCGGGGGTTTTTTGCAGGGTTTTTTTTTCTTTTTCCTTTTTTTTTTTTTTTTTTGCCAGGGCCAGGTTTAGAACCTGCAACCTCCAGTATTTGGGGCCAGCACCCTACTCCTTGAGCCACAGGCACTGCCCAAACCCCAGATTTTTTTGAACTGAATTTACAATCTTCTCAGTCAGAGCTTCATTCTATCTCCAGTATGCTGCAGAAGTTCATAAACTACAAAAATGAACAATAAAACAAAGCAACAACAACAACAAAAATGCTCCCCCTCTCAGGGGAATCTGCTCCTCTTATATTTCCTCAGACCTTTTGTCAGTAATCAGGTTAAGTTGCAGTGTTGCTGGAATTTCTCTGTTCTGGGTCTTTTTCATCTTGGGTTCAAAGAATGCAACCATAAACCACACAGATAAGCAAATAGAGTTTATTGACAGAGCAAGAAATAGATAAGGTAAAAACAGTCAACAGAACCTCCCCAAGTAGTCAGCCCCCGGGTGCCTCATGTCTAGGGGTCCATATACAACGTGTGAATGGGGGTCTCAGGATGCATGTTCAGAACACGTCACAGTGGGCCTGCAGAGACCCAATTAGCAAATGGACGCAATTCTTACAGTCCCTATCTCAGACGCACAGCAAGGTGTATGCTTTCCACTCCAGGAGAGCTCACCAGAGGAGTCAGCAATCAGGTTGTTTTTCTTTGACCCTGCTTGCATCTAGAGATGCAGTCTGGAAAAGGCCTGTTTGCCCAGGCCTAGAATATGGGGGTCCTTCTCCAGCTCTGAATGGGGGAACTCTGTATCAGCAACATAACCCCACTGAAGAAATGCCGAATTGCTAGAGGAGAACATGGTCTCTGGACTCTAAAGTTGCGGATGAACCTAACACATCTGGCAAAAGGAGCCCAGGGAGACTATATAGAGCTACAAAGTTAGAATGCTAATCAAAAGAGACAGAACACAAAATTGTATAAGAGAATGTTTATAAAATACTTGAGAGTTCTCTGCTAGGATATAAGTCTTCAAATTATTGCGTAAATACCAGGAAACAATAACAAAACACGATTAGGATACCGTTTAGAGACTTGGAGGAAGTGAGGACACTCAAAGTGAAGTAGGAAATACTAGAAAGGTAGGAAGGAATCAAAAATTATATGGTGGTATTTTTTCTAGAACCACATTGCAGTAGTTTTCTATCATCCCCCAGGATTCTTCTGATTTTTTTAGATACATATTATGTGGTTAGCCATTGATCTGATGAGTGTAACTTTTTTCATCTTTATCATGAAGGAGAATATATATTTCCTTAGAATATATAGATGAATACATTTAGAGGGGGAAAGTTTCATAGAATTACTATTTAAGAGTTTAAGATTATTAGATCTACTTCCCTGGGGTTTTACTTAGTGACACATGAGACCCAGGAGCTAACTCACAGAAAAGGACCATGAGTCTGGGTATGCAACAGGGTTTAACACACGTGGCCTCACAGCATCCTCTGGCCCAAAACAAACTCATTAAAGGCACAGCTGAGGTGCCACCTTGAAGGTAAAATTACAAGGTGCCATCCTCAGGAGCACAGTACACATGCAAAATTATTAAATATTATATAGCTCTATTCCCAAATAGGTAGAACATTGGGTTCAAAACCCAAAGGATGGAAATAGTCATAGTAACCTATTAGAGGAATTCGTCTCTTGTTACATAACAGGAATAGGTTCTACATGTTTGAGGTCCTGGACCCAAAAATAGGAGTCTATCACTGAAACTTACCTGCCATAAAATCAATCCCATGGTGTCATGCAGGGTTCTGAGTCAGCAAAGTGGTTAACAAGCCTTTTCATGGAGTGCTGAGAAACACTCAGAAACACTGAGGTCCTGGCAGGCAAATTCATGTCTGGTGTTGCCATCAATTCTGAAAAGTACCAATTGACCCTTTTTAGAAGAGGTACAATATAATCATTTTGCTATTAAGTAGCTAGCTAATATCCTTGATGGACTATATTATATAAAGCGTTTGGTTATTAACAGGTAAAGCTTTGAGCAACACTGGGAGCAGCACTGGGAAGGCGCAGCCTCCGCTTTTGTGCTTCTATACACCCACCATGACTGCATCCCGGCCACTCACCCACAGCTCATGGAGCCAACACTGGAGTTGATGAGGATAGATACAGAAAAGGTTTTTTATTTACAAGATGAGTCACTCTGTTTACCTGATCATCAAATATCTCCTTTTTGAAAGATGCTTTCAGGTGCTAAATAATATGAACTTTATTTACGTCCCCATTTCATGTCTAATGTCATACACAGGTTAATTAACTTGCCTCTTCTCCGTAATTTCTTATCTCTAATCTCCTAGTTTCCATCCGTTCAGATTACTGAACAGTCAACCAAGTCATCGTCTTTGGGCAGAGTCATATAATTTCATACACCCACACTCTAAACTATTGTCTCTTTCTATACAGTAAACAACTAATTGAAGTACACTACTGACCCAGGAAATGTTTCTTTGACTCTGTTCTTTTGGACACCCCTGGAGGTATAACCATGCCCTGAGTGGAGCAGTACTCAATTAAGACAACCTAGATGGGTCAAGCTTATTCTCCAGAAACTCATCATAGAGGACCTTGTGTAAGGCAATTGATGTGCATTGCGGGAAGGATGCTGTTATAACAAAGATAGGTAACATTGGTCTCTGGGCCACCTGCTCCTGAAAATTATTGGTGTCCCGTGAAGTACGGGATGAATTGCCTCAAATGTACTATTTCCATGATACAAAGCATCCCTGTTGTACCTACTCAATCTCATGGCCAAGTGCACTGAAAATACTAATGCACAGCCCTGGGCATGTCACCACTTGATGCTCAATAGTCAGGCGCTTGGCTTTTACGAAGACCTAACTAACTAATATTGTTCTAAGATTTGCCCTTCAAATGGCAGTTATTTCATAAATGTCCAAATCATGATTTTTCTCCAGAATCTTGGGGAATGTTGGCTAGAAATGTTCTATATATTTCACTTTCCAGTGCATGTATATTAAAAGGTCAGCCAGAGTAAAATTCACTATGTTCAATATTTCTTTCATCACCACAGTGAATCTCTGTACCTCACAGAATTTTAAAATAGTATGCCCATTACCCTATTTTCCTAGGTACTAGGGAAGATCTTCAGACTTTTTGTTGGTGGGAATTGAAAGTAAGATATTTGCCAAATCAATAGGACATGTTGAAGATCAGAAGCCTATACTGGTCTGTTTCTGTATGGATACTACACTAAGCATAGGGTCCCTGATTCACCTGGATTTTAAAGGACTAAACAGTGAACTGTGTGTGTGATCACCTACTTTGCCTCTTTAGTTTGGCGAGTGGTGATAATCTCTGAATTTCCACTTGGATGCAGTATTGCTCCTGATGTATGAACAATCGTGAGGACTTTAATGAGAAGCAATTCAGAGTCTTCTATTAGTACTTTCAACAATGTCTTCACTGACAGAGACAAGTACTGAGTTTCTGCAAATATCTAAGGATTTCCAAACCAAGTATTTGGCTTTCACAGTTTTCTTCTCTAAAATTGAAGGAACAAATAAAAATATTTAGTTTACTGAATCATTGTTATTGACAACAGTCTTTGAATGTTTAGGTTCTCCTCTTTTCCTAATGAAAGTTACTCTGCATATTTTTATGACATTTCATAGAATAGATATCTCCCTCATCTCATATAATCACTAATTAATGTGCTTTCAGCCTATTATCTGAATTGTTTATTTTGTCTTTGCAACAATGAGCATAGTATACTATCCTACTTCTATACCCCTCATAATTTTTAGTGTACATTATTTCTACTTCATTGGAACATTACATGTAAGCATTTTTCTTTCATCTTTGTCTCCATCTTTGTTTTAATCTTAAAATTGCAATTAATTATATTGAATGCCCACCAGCAACACTTTTGCCGAAGTTTTCTCACACCTCTTTTGGTTGAATGGAGCACGTTTTCTAGGTTTTCTAGTACATCTTTCAAGAAGCTCATATTTACAATGTTATTTTAATTTTTACCTATTCACAATTACATCTTTACTAATAACTCTGAAGGGAATTTTGTTAGATATTGTATCCTTGAAATAGATTTTTATTTTTTTAATTATTTTAGCACAATGCTCCGTTGTTATCACAATTAACATACTGCCCTGGAATCTGATGCAGGTGTAATTATTTCACTTGCTTGTATGTGTATGTATACATGTATACAAATACACAAAATGTTCCAGAATCTCATGTGACTTTCCTAACATTAGTTTTGTTTCTTATGGTAGTACTTATTGGCATGTTGTCTTCAGCCAATTATTTATGCCTTATTATAGGTTTTAGTATATTGAACCATTTTGTAATCATATAGAATCATTTTTGATAAGTTAACAACCATAAATGCATATTTGAAACTAATTACATGAACTTGCATATAGCATGAACAAATTGCTTTAAGTCAAGAAGTTTTGTTGTACTTTGTTATAACGCAAGAGCTACTTGATATAGAATGGGGACTAGAGAGGTATTGTCATAACAAATACCTAAAATATATTGGTATTAGCATTGGGCAGGAGCAGGGGGCTAGAGAAAATTACTAGAAAAATAGCAATTCATAATATATGATCCTGAAACAATTTGTAAGCAGGTCACTTCTTGCAACTTGAAATACAGGAAGCTATTCAGTGAATTTTTAGTGGAATGAAACTTTGAGGCAAAATGTTGAAAGCACCAGCTAGTTGTTTTTATTGGCTGGCTATCCCTTATCCAAATGCTTGGGACAAGAAGTATTTCAGATTTTTATTTAATTTTTTTTTTGAATTCCAAACATTTGCATATATATAATGAAATATCTTAGGGATGGAATCCAAGTCTAAATCCAAAATTCATTTATGTTTCTTTCATATACACTATATATGTGTGGCCTAAAGAAAAATGTATATAATAGAGCATCTTAAATAATTTTGCACGTGGAATGAGTTTTTATTTAGTACATATGTGTGAAATGATCCATGTATGGTATCATGTTGGTGTTCAGAAAGTTTCAGACTTTGGAGCATTTCAAATTTGGGGTTTTTAGACTAAAGATATCCAACCTTCATTTCTGCATCATGATGCTTCCAAATATGAAAGAGTAAAGACAAGAGGTTGAAATGTAGGTATAATTTAGAAAGAATAAAGAGGGCTCAGAGCTCACTGAGTTGGAAAAACACAGCTTCTCATATTCAGCTTTTCAGATCTAACATCATAAAGAGGGTGCTGTTGGATAGATAGGCCCTAAGCCTCAAAATCAAATAGGTTGATGTAGAACCTTTTTCTTTTGAAAAACTTCTGAAATAATTAAGGTGGCTTCCATTAGAAATTCTAAGAACAGGTACATGAGACACTTACCAAACGTAGAATATCAATGTCTGAACACAATAACTAAGAAAAATGCCATGAAGGCTATGTTAACCAGTTTGATGAAAATATTTCAAATTGTATATAAAACCAGCACATTGTACCCCATAAAATAAAAATAAAGAAAAAAGCTCTATAAACAAAAAAAAAAAAAAAGAAAAAGAAAGAAAGAAAGAAAGAAAGAAAGAAAGAAAGAAATTAATTCTGTAAACAAGAGCTTATAAAAGTGTTAAGACACTGGCCTGCAATGAAAGGTCATTCATTATATGTAAGGCAGCTTTGATTACATCTGGGTAAAGACAGTCTAAATTTAATGAACTCCGTGGTTAAATAGGATTCATAGGCAGATAATAAAATTTTTTGAGCGTTGTTAAAAGTGATACCAGCATGTATTAACTTTTGAGATCTTGTTCACAATTCAACAACTAAATAAGTAAAAAATAAAAACGCAACCCCCACCACGGCCCTCCAATTTTCTACAGAATAGGAGAAGGCTAAGAGTGTCACAGCCCCTAGTGCCCCTGTGGCCCTGGTCTCAATCGCTGCAGGAAGGGACCAGGCTGAGGCAGATTACAGGTACAAGTTTGCAGGAGGCGGGCTAACCTTGATTGCAGGGTAGACCGGAGCAACCTCCGCACTAGCGTTTTATTGAGACAGCACAAGACAGGTGAGAGGAATATTAGACAGTGACAACCTGCCTAAGGATCGCCATGGGCTCGGGCTTTCTCCACAAGGAACACCTGCGGACTAATTGCCCGAGGGTCCAGCCCCAGCTGCAAATCATCTTCCTCAGAGTCGTCTGGCTCTCTGAGACTTTTGAGAAAGTTTCTCAAAAGGCCTAATTCCTGATTACATTTCAAACGTGGTCAAAGCAGGAAAGGGAAAAAAGAAAAAACAAAAATACAAAGACCTCCTGATACGGAAATTTCTTCTTCCCTGGGTCCTTGTTTCAGGGATTCAAAGAATGAATCCACGGACCACAGACCAGTGGCAAGAAGGATTGATTTTACAGAAAAGAATCAGAAAAAAAAAAGTACCAAAGCTCCTGGCAGAGAGAAAGATTAAAGTCAGAAAATCTATTCTCTACCTGAGTTCTTTGTCTGGGGAGTATATTTAGTCACATGGGTCCTTTGTTGATAACAAATGAATGGAAACAGCCCCTTCCGCTGTGGCGAGATGAATGAGCGCCTTAATGAATGGATACCATCCCCTCCTGAAATTCACTGGGCCTAGGAAACTTACGTGAAGTTGACCAGGCCCGGGCAATGTGGACTTTCCTGTTCAACTACAAGTAAAAGCGGAGGGAGACAGAGCCTGGGCAGGACACCACCCTGCTCCAAGAGCTGGCAACCTGGAGGGGTTCCCCAGCGGTTGTCCGGCCACACCGGAGGCTCCGGTGCCCCCCACCGGCTCCAGCGCTATTCCTCAGCCACCCCAACATCCTCACCGCAAAGACTTCAGGTCTCCGCTCAGCTGGGGCAGCTCTGGCTGGAGCCCACCCGCCCTGTGTCCATCCCAGGCCCTGTGTCCATCCTAGGCAGTGGAGCCAAAAGCCACAGAGAATAAGGACTGAAGGTCACTTTAAAGCAGCGACCTGACCAAGGCCTGTTGTCTCCCCCTGAAGTTGGAAGAGACCGGGAATCCTGGCTGGTGAAATTTCAGAATCGTACTGATCAGTGGCATTGACATTTCGGTATCTTTCCTTCTTTTTTGAAAGGAGGTGTTCCCTGCGGTTACTGTTCCTAACTCACCATGTTGTGAGTATTAAGGTGGAGGGAATATGACTTGTCTTTCAGTTCGTAGAAGTCCGAATCAGAAAAAGCCTTATCCAAAGAACCACACCCAGATCTGGTGTAAACCCGGAGACCCTGGCTCACTAAGGCTGCTGTTAAGACTGGACCTGACTTTGGGGAATCCCGAGAGCAGCCCGAGTATATTCAGCTGTTGGAGATTTGTGAATGGCTGGAGTCAAAGGTGAAACTTGATAGCTTGGTTTTAAACACTTCAGATTTTCCCCACCTTCTGTATCCACACTTAAAAACCACGCGCCTCTGCAGCTCTCCCCATTAGTGAGTGCGATCTATATACTTCCCTCTGTTTACCTGGGAGGGCCAGTGAACAGCAACACAAGTGACCACGCTCCCACAATCTTCAGAGACCAAAGAAAACTCTCAAAGTGTGACAACTACTTTCAGAAAGACCCCGTAGCACACACTGACAATGATGCCTCGGGAAGGGCAGGACTCTGAACCGCTTTTCAGTATTTTCCATGCGTGACACCTTATGATTCAACTTATTTCTTTTTAAAGTTGGGATGTTCTTATATTAACTTCTAGAGTAACTTCTTCATTTCATAAAACATATTTAAACTTTGAAGTTCAAATTGTCAACTTTAATTGTGTTGTTGATTGATGTAAATGGTGGCTTGCAGTCATCAAAAATCTCCCTCTCTGTTTAAAAATTTCAATATTGTATTCTATACGTTTGCTTCTACATTCTGTGTGTGTAGTACATTGCTGTCATATTCCTTATGACCGACAATAAGAAATAAATATGTGTACCCTAAGAGATTCTTGGATGTTTCTAACTCGTGCAATATTAGGGAAGGTGTGATATCAATGCGATATATATTAAACTGTTTTTATAACATCACTAAATGAAACACTTTTCTAACAACTAGTTCTACTTTAAGAAACTTACTCCTTGATAATCTCTGAATTTAAGTGCCAGAGCAAAGAAATTTAGAGAAATATACAGAAGCAATATGTTCTTTCTATTAATACGTTCTGCTAAATTCCTTGACTGTGTAACAGATGAGCCAGAATGATTTTCTCTTATAAGACCTAATTTTCCTGTGTAAATTTGTTTAAATAAAACCAATAAAATTTTGACATGGGTTGGATTTTTCTTCTTTTCTTTGCCACAAGCAGAAACGTTGACTTTCATGATACTTTCTCCCTCAGAAAACTGATAACCTTTTTACAATGTAAGCACGGATTGAAAGGTAGAAAATGATGTTTAATATTGGCTCAAGGCAATATCCTCTGAAATTTAGTGACTTACTTTTAATAAGCTGAATACTATGTTTGTTTAATTCGTTACTTGCCATTAAGAAATGATACATTTAAAGAGGAGTTTTAATTCGGTTTGTCTTAGTTTATTACTCAAATTATGTTAGTGTTTTATGAAAATAGGAAATAAAAATGAATAAATTTAAAAGTCATTCAATAGTTTTCATAAACTTTAAAAAATATATAATTAACTGCATAATTTATGTGTGCATATGTATTAATCTTGTATGTGTGTGTGTGTATATATATATATATGAGAGTCACCACCTAAAGAAAACAAAAAAGAATGCAAAGTAAAACATGTAAATGTAAGATTATTTTTGAAGAAAACATTAAAAATAATAAAGCATATATTTATCTATTTCTTGAAAGGTCTATTTTGCTAGACTCACTCAATATGCCATGAAAATAATTCAAATAATGCAAATACATACTACCATTGTATATAAAATTTATAAATGGAGAAATAGGGTGGGAAAAAGAGAAAGAAAATAATAAATATACTTGGGAAGAATATAAGAAATAGAGTCATACAGAGTAAAATAAGAATGGCACAAAGACGTAAAATAAAAAAATACTATCAAGTAAATTATATGTAAAAGTACTTTTGTGATAACAGTATCAAAAGATAAGCAAACTTTTCAAAATGCTGCAGACTTATTCTCTGAAGAAGACAGAGACTGGCTAACAAACATGAAAAAATGGTCATCATCCCTCATCACAGAGAAATGCAAATCAAAACCACCCTGAGATATCTCCTAACCCCAGCGAGAATAGCGCAAATCACAAAGTCCCAAAGCTGCAGATGCTGATGTGAATGTGAAGAGAAAGAAACACTTTTACACTGCTCGTGAGACTGCAAACTAATACAGCCTCTTTGGAAAAAAGTATGGAGAATCCTTAAACAACTCAGAATAGGCTTTCCGTTTGATCCTGCAATCCCATTACTAGGTATCTAGCCAGAAGAAAAAATAATCATTTTATCACAAGGACATTTGTACTAGATTATTTTCCACAGGTCAATTTATAATAGCCAAGATGTGTAAACAACCTAAATACCCATCAACCCAGAATAGATTAATAAACTTTGGTATATGTTCAGCATGGAATACTATTCAGCCATAAAAAGATGGAGAGTTTATATTTCTGTATAAATCTGGATGGAGTTGAAACACAGTCTTCTTAGTAAAGTATCACAAGAATGGAAAAGCCGGAATCCAATGCACCCAGTGTGAAGCCAGTAGTTGATCTAACACATGCCCACATAACAGAAAAGCTCAATTCAATTCAAGATGGGGGGGGGATTTGTATGTTCCCACTTAATGGGCACAAGGTAAGGGTATGTGGCACATCTCTTGGGTACAGGGACTCAACAACAAGAGGGACTCTACCTAACAAATGCAAGCCTTGTGACCTAATTGCACTCACACATTAATCTGAAATTAAAAAATTTAAAAAGATGTTGCAGACTTTTGATTTACGCTTTAGATGTAGTTATCAGTACCTGCTACTCATCTAACATAGGGGAAGTATGAAATTACAATGAGTAATACAAATTTTTCCAATAAACTTTATTGACACCATAAAATCTACCTATTACATTACACACATATACCTACAGCCCAACTGTTACATACGTCATTGCTGAATACCATTATGGTCACCTTTAAAGTGTTCCCCTTGGCCATCTGATAACCATAGTAATATTCAGCAAAGAGGTATGTAGTACTTTTTCTAGGATGAATTCACAAAGTTAACAGGCACACCTCATATGACAAAGCTCTGCTGGTCACTCCAGAAACAGAGCTCCAAAATTATTTTAAGGGTGAACAAGGCACTGGCATCAATGCATTACTTCCCCAGGGGAGTCCTTCAAAGGTGACCCCAATAATATTCAGCACTGAGGTATGTAGCAGTTTTCCTAGGATGAATTTGAAAACTTGCCTGACCTTGTATGTATATATAAAATTATCGATACATGTATAGTAATATATAGGTATGTGGTAAATTTATAGCTGTGTCATGTGGTAAGTGTATTATTATCATTTTAGGAATGATTTGTTCATTATTTGTTCATGGCTATTTTATATTCCCATCAGCAAATTTATGAGAGTTCCAGTTGTTTCATATACTTTCAACATGTGCCAATACCACATTTTTTTTCAGCCATTCTAGTTGATTTTGAAGTGGTATTAGTTTTAATTCATGAAAATGTCAAGCAACTTTTCAAATCATGTTGAATAGCTTTACATCTTATTTTGTAAAATGTGACTGCGATTATTTTGCCCTATTTTTATTGGTCATTAGTCTTTTATTGTTGACTTCTGAATGTTATTTACATATTCTGGAAACAGCTTTCCAAGATCCGTGTGTGGTTTGCCATTCTGTTTCTGAAGGGTGTTTTCTGAAGAATGGAATTATTTCATTTGATTAACTAATATTTTTTCCCTTAATGATCAGTGTTCTTTTTTTGTTCTAAGAGGATTTTATCTACTGTAGTATTACAGAAACATTCTACTAAGTTATTTTTGGAAACTTCAATATTTTAGCTTCTATATTTATGTCTATAACTCATCTCATGTTCAATCATGTGAATGGACTTTAAAATGTTTGATTCTTTTGTTTTCTATAACACTATCCAACTATTTCATCACCAAATATTGAAAAGATCAGCCTTTTTTTCCCATTGTATTACCTAAATACATTTTTTTTTTTTTGAGATGGAGCCTCAAGCTGTCCCCCTGGGTAGAGTGCCATGGCATCACAGCTCATAGCAACCTCCAACTTCCTGGGCTCAAGCGAGTCTCCTGCCTCAGCCTCCCAAGTAGCTGGGACCACAGGGCCCACCACAACACCCGGCTGTTTTTTAGTTGCAGCCATCATTGTTGTTTTGGAGGGCCCAGGCTGGGGATTCGAACCCGCCACCTTAGGTGTATGTGGCTGGTGCCTTAGCTTCATGAGCCACAGGCACCAAGCCACCTAAATGCATTTTTTAAAAAATCAGCTAAATGTTTGTACATACTTTAATATCTGGAAGTTATTTTCTATTCGACTTATTTTTTAAATATGTATGCAGTTATCTTGTTTTCATTTTTTGTAGCCTTATGATAAATCTTGAAATAAAATGTTGTGAGTCCTCCAAGTTAATTTTGTTTTGTTTTTTGTTTTCTCAAAATTACTGTGGCTATTCTAAGTCTTTTGCTTTGAAATCCAAGTTTGAAGATCTGTTTGTCAGATACAAAAATGTTGGGTTTAGCATTAAATTTGTAGATAAGTTTGGGGGAACTGACATTTTGACTGTATTGAGTGTTCCAAACAATAAGCAATATATACTTACACATAGTTAGATAGTTAATTATCTTTATATTATTTTTTTCTTATAAAGTTCTTATGTATACTTCATTAAATTTATTCTAAGTGTTTAACATATTTCTATGTTATTTTAAATGGCACTTTAACACTTGTTTTAGATTTCTATTCTTGCATAGAGAAATTAACTGGTTTTTGCATATAGATTTTGTATTCTATAAAATTGCTTATTTTTGTAGATTTCTTTTTCTCTTTTTTCTATTGGTACAGCTTTCCCTTTTTTTTTTAATGTCCCTATTGTACTGTCTGTGGCTTTCAGCACAATATTATTTAAGTATGAAGAAGAAAAAGGTTTTCTAAAATTTAGTAGGAAAGCATGTATTGTATCTTAAAGAATAATGTTAGCAGCAGGTTCTGTGTAGATAACTTTGATCACACAAGATTTCTTTCTACTCCCACTTTGCTAAAAATCTTCAAGATTATAAGTGAGGTGAATATTGTCAAATGTTTTTCCTGCATCTCTTGAGATGTCTGTTTTTTCTATGACCATGGAGATCTGAACTTGTATTCCTGGGTAATATTATACTTGTTCATTACATATTGTATTTGTCATATGTATATAAATGGATTTAATTTGTTATTATTTCTTGAAGGGTCTTTTTCCCTAATGTGATGAACTGTTTGGTGTTCAATTTTAAATGTTTGTTAGAATTTACTGTTTTATGCATCCCAACCTGGACCTGAAGTCTTCCTATGAATTACAAATTCAATTTGTTTAATATGTATAGATATGACATATATATGCCAAAACTTATAGCATCAGTTTCGTTAATTTGATAATTCCATATGAGATGTATAATTTGTTTTCAGAAAGTTAATAAATTAGCATTAATGCCAATTCTGTATTTGCAGTAAGACCTCTAGTGATGCTGTCTTTGTTTCCTGTTACTGTGGGTTCTTCCAATTGGGGGTTGTTTGCCACAGGTGCTATGTGTGTATCGGTTGTATTAATTTTTTTCAAAGAATCAACTTTTAGTATCTTTGATTTTCTTTTGTGTAGCAACCTATGTAACAGGATATGTAGCTGCTTATGTAACACAGTATTTAGTGATCTGTGTGGCAACCTATGTAGAAAGATGTGTAGGAACCCAGACAGCAGGTTTGCAGAGACAAAGTAGCAACTTTTGAAACATACAAGCAATCACTAGACATTAACTAACAGTCCTTGGCAGTTGAATATTGATTAGTATGGAATTTCAGTGTGGGGGGTCATGCTGGGGTGGGGGGAACTTGTTCTCAATAAATAACAGCTAAAGAGGTTGCTTGAGGCCTCTCCACCACCCCCCACATGTAGGGGAGGCTGACCTCCTGCAAGGGGCCTCTCCACCACCCCCCACATGTAGGGGAAACCGACCTTCTGCAAGCTTCCAGTTTACAATCCAATGTCTGGCCTGCTTCCCTGGTGATGGCACCAACACTTTTGCTTTTTCTATTTTGTATTTTGATTTTTATTGTTTTATTATTTATTTTTTAACACTGAGTTTAATTTTCTCTCTTCTGGCTTCTTAAGATGAAAATTTAGATAATTGGCTTAAACTTGACTTTGAAAAGGTATCAACATTAAAAACTATTTAGGACCTTCAAAACTACTTTATACACACATAATTTTGATGTGTTCTGTTTCATTTACTGTGTTAAAATTACTGTTTAATTTACCGTGTATTCTGATTCTCTTTGTTATTTTTAAACTTACTTCTTTTTATTTATTTATTTATTTTTTCTTTATTGAATGGTAACTATGTACATTAATGCACTTCTGGGGTACAGTGTGGGGTTTTCACATGCAATCTGAAATACTTCCGTCAAACTGGTCAACACAGCCTTCATGTCATTTTCTCAGTTATTGCTTTAAAACGT